>JAXQQM020069150.1:0-77107 GCA_034641835.2 Pinus albicaulis | reverse complement strand
TTAAATTATATTACACATTTATAATATAATATAGACATTTATCTCCACACAATAAAAGAATTACATATATCCTTTATACTAAAAAGTATTTGTATTTTTTTTTTTTTAATTTCAATTACTTTATCTTATTATATAAAGTCCCATATAAAATAAAAGCTACACATAACTTCTCTAACATATAGATATATTAAGCCACAAATAAATATATTTTTAATTTTTTTAAATATAACTTTGCTATCCTGATTCTAGTTAATAGTTATTGAGTATAATTTGATTATAAATTTAAAAATATTAATTTTTTTCTATAAGTGAAGTCAGATATTTTATTTCACTTATATAATATAAGATTGAAATATTTTTGAATATTTTGAAATATTTTAAAATCTAATATATATATATATACAAATAGATGATAAAATTAAAGATGACTGTGCTCCCAAATCTGTTAAGTGATTACTGAAACTACGTGAAATAGGTTATGCTCTCAAATCACTGGGGTCATCTATGAAACTATATAATCATGACTTATATAATTTCCAAAAATATTTATGAATCTATATAATTTGTAATACAAACTATAAATTATAATATTATGTTACATATTCAATGGACATTACAAATATATAAGCATGGAAGGATTCTCTACCTTGACTCTTTTAATAGCAGTGGTTCGTGGCCTTAGCCAGTACTTGATTAGTACAATGAATTACATAAAAATTAACATTAAAATGTTGATTTATATTTTTGGTAGTAGAATTATGTTTTTTTTAAATGATTGAAATGGATTTTTTTTTTATTATAAATTTTTTTTTGACTAATCAAAGTCTAAAATTTTGAAGCAAGTAAGATAGTTATAATTTAGATTGACAAATTTTTTTATTAGATTTTATTAAAAATTTGCTAATAAACTTTTGGAGCACTCAAAATCGAAAATCTTGAAGCTAGTCAGACAGCTATAACATAGATTTAAAAAAAAAAAATACAGATTTCATCAAAATCTTGCCAATAAATTTTTAAAATACCCAAAATTCAAAATCTTGAACCCAACCAAACAACTATAATCTAAATTTACAAAAAAAATTACAGGATTTTATCAAAATCTTGCCGATGATTTTCCAGACAGCCTCATTGAAGTTCAGCTTCTCCATCTCCAACCAAACAACTATAAACTAAATTTACAAAAGAAATTACGAGATTTTATCAAAATCCTGCCGATGATTTTCCAGACAGCCTCATTGAAGTTCAGCTTCTCCATCTCTTTGATTTGGGCACAACCCACCTTTTGACTCATAGTATCCGTTAATGTCGAACTGTGTGCATGAGTAACACGTCTTCAGGGTGCGGCGACATCTGTGCACAGCGATATCACATCAGGGAGAGACGTGTCAATCTTTCGTGCTCCGCTGACTGATATTTATATGGGACTCTGGTCCTCATGCTTTTCAACGCAATACTATCTCTATCTCAGCAATACCCTATCAGAGCATTGCATTATCTTTGAAGAAATCGATCAATCTCTATTCTCTTATTCTCAGCAATGGCGGAGCAGTACAAGCAATATGGGCAGGAGAAGGCTGAACAAGCTCAACAAACATCTCAAGTAACGATTTTTATATATTATCTCTGCTCTCTCATTTCTTTTTTTTATATGTACTGTTTAAAGATTTTGGATTACTGTTATTGATGACATTATTTTTTTTGTTTTGCCAAGGGGATGATGGGGACAGCTCAACAGAAGACAGGTGAGATGAAGGATATGAGTGAGGAGAAGGCTTCTCAGGCCACTGACGCGACCAAGGGAATGGGTCAGTCCATGATGGGAAAAGCCCAACAAGGGACAGAACAAACTGGCTCTCTCTTCCAACAGGTTATTGATAATTTTAGTAAAGAATATGATTGAACATATTAACTATTGAATTTGAATCTTCCTTTGGTTTTGAAAATAATTGAGTTTGGATGATGTTAATGCAGGCGGGGGATAAGGCTAAGGGCGCTACACAGAGTGTCATGGACGCTGTGAAGAAACCCTTTGGTGGTAGCGAGTAGCCACGGCGACGAAATTAAGTCAGGACTGCAGTCCCATTCTGAGAGACTTTATGTTGGGGAAGGCAGATTGTAATAATTCTCCCAGTTCAGTTTGTCTAGTAATAAAAATTATTTGATGCAGCAGTTTATAATAATGACAAGTATATGAATGTTAATTAGAATGTGGAGATGAGATTTGGAATGTTTTGAGGATCGGCTATATGAAATTCTGAAGCGTTTCTTTCTTTCTGTAATTCATTATATATTGAGAACTATATAGGTTTAAATGGGAAATTTGCAGACATTGTGTTCATCTGTTCGTGCTTTTAACAGTTGGCCAATTAATTTTGAAGTGTACAAAATTTTCACCAAGTCATGAAGCTTGACTCGACAAGGTGTGGTAGATTATTTTTGCAGTCATTCATCCTAGTAAAAGGTGAGATTTAAGCTTAGATGGGGTATCAAAATCGAACGAAATATTGAAAATGGGATAAAACCCAAACGAAATCAAAATAATAAAATCAGACCCAAACGAACATTTGAATGTGAAACATATCAAATTTCAAGCACCTCATCTCAAAAGAATGTATACTTTAATTTAACGACCTCATCTCACCCTAAGGGGTGTTCAAGATCACCAGAAACAGAGACCATGTGGAAGCAATGAGATGAATCCTCAGTTTGGGAGTCGTAGGTTAATACATAATTCATACGTGTATGTGGAAGCAATGAGATGAAGAGTTGCAACTTAGCATATGATTCATATGTGTATTTAAGTGTTTAGAGGTAGTCGAGTGTATTTGCCTCTTCAACTCAAACGGGTAAGAAATGAAATCCAAAAGAAATCAACTCATCAAATATCAAAATCCTCATGGGGTCAGAAATGAAATCTAAAAGAAATCAACTCTTCAAAGATCAAAATCCACATAAAGATCACGTGAATGCAAAAAATGCCTAAGTTTCAAACAACTCACTCTATAAACCATAAACCAAATCACTGAGAGCACATTAGTTTTACAGAACCAAATCACTGGTTTCACTCCATGAACATGTGACAGCACCAAATCACTGGTTTTACTCAATCACTGGTTTTACTCAACGAACTAACCTTTGACAGCACCAAATTACTGGTTTCACCAAATTACTGGTTTCACTCTATGAACTAACTTTTGACAGCACCAACTGGTTTCACTTAAACTAACTTTTGACAGCACTAACTGTTAAACTAACTTTTGACAGCACTAACGGGTTTCACCTAATGATATCAAATTTTAGTCAATAAATCTTTCACATATCAGTATATCTCTAATTTGCTTTAAAAATCACATTATTTAATCACTTATTAACAAGAATCCAATAAATAGTTTCACTTAATGACATTACCAAATTTTACTCAATAACCTTTCACATATAATGAATCAATCTTTCACATACAATGAATCTTTCACGTATATTATCTTTAATTTGCTTTAAAAATCACATTATTTAATCCCTTATTATTAAGAATCCAATACACTTTTCCAATTTAACTGGTTTCACTTAATGACATTGCCAAATTTTACTAAATAAACTTTTCACATATCAATGAATCTTTCATATCAATGAATCTATCAATGAATCTTTCACATATCAGTGTATCTCTAATTTGCTTTAAAAATCATAGTGTATCTCTAATTTGCTTTAAAAATCATATTATTTGATTCCTTATTAATAAAAATCTAATACACCTTTCCAATTTAAATCTATTTTTTCATCAATAATTTGTATACACATTTTTAAATTCAATACACTTTTTCAATTTAAATTTATTTTTTCATTAATATTTTTATACATTTATATATTTTTATAAAATTTTTCTTATATTTTTTAAATTTAACTTTCAGCTCCATTTTTATATCATCCAATATAAAAAAACACCCCATATTATATGCTTAATATATTTATAAAAAAAAACGAACTCATCATATATCAAAATCCACATAGGTTTAAAAATGAAATCTAAAAGATATCAACTCTTCAAAGATCACGTGAATGCAAAACAGGCCTAAGTTTCAAACAACGACTCACTCTTATATTCATAGCTTGAGAGCACAGATAAAAAGTCATAAAGTCAATGAAGTCAATTCATAGTTTGAGAGCACAGATTAGTTTTACAGCAACAAATCACCGGTTTCACTCAATGAACCTGTGACAGCACCAAATTACTGGTTTGAACTTGTGACAGTACCAAATTACTGGTTTAATTTAATGAACTAATTTTTGAGAGTACCAAATTATTGGTTTTATTCAATGAACTAACTTTTGACATTATCAAATTACTGGTTTCATTTAATGAATTAACTTTTAACAGTATCAAATTACGGGTTTCATTTAATGAACCTTTCACATATTAGTATATCTCTAATTTATTTTAAAAATCACATTATTTAATTTTTTATTAATAAGAATTCAAGACACCTTTCTAATTTAAATTTATTTTTTCATCAATAATTTCTATACACATATTTTCAAATTCAACACACCTTTCCAATTTAAATTTATTTTTTCATCAATATTTTTTATACACTTATATATTTTTATATATTATTTCAAATTCAACTTTCAGTTCCATTTTTGTTCCATTTTTATATGGCCATTATAATAAAATAATTAAAAAAAAAAAATCATATTCAACTTTCAGTTCCATTTTTGTTTAATTTTTATATCAGCCAATATAAAAAAGAAATAATTATATGCTTAATGTATTAAAAATTACCCTTATTATATACTTAATATATTATGTCTACCCTTATTATATGCTTAATTTATTAAAAATTACTCTTATTATATGCTTAATATATTATGTCATTTTTTCTTTAGTAATAGAATAATCGAAACCAAATCAAATAAAAATGAACCTTTCACATATCAGAATATCTCTAATTTGCTCTAAAAATCACATTATTTAACCCCTTATTAATAAGAATCCAATACACTTTTAGAAATTAAATCTATTTTTCATCAATAACTTTTACACATTTTCAAATTCAATATACCTTTCCAATTTAAATTTATTTTTTCATCAATATTTTTTATACGCTTATATATTTTTATATATTTTTTCAAATTCAATTTTCAGCTTCATTTTATATCAGCTAATATAAAAAAATTACTCCATATTATATACTTAATATATTAAAAATTATCCTTATTATATATTTAATATATTATATCTACCCTTATTATATGCTTAATATACTAAAAATTACCCTTATCATATACTTTATATAATATCAATTTTTCAATAATAATAAAATATGAACGGAGATCATAGCATTGCTCCCCAAAGAACCCATGGCATTCATAGTTTAATGCCAATCAAAAATAATATCAACTTAATTCCTAGTTTAATGATACCAAGTTGAATTGATGAGTACAAAACATGACGTTGCTCGGAACGAAATCAAACTCAAATAAAAACAGCTTTTCAACTCTAACTAACCGAAATCAAAACCAAAACCAAATGACATAAAAATGAATGCAAAACATACCCAACTTTCAAGCATCTCACTTTTATCACAAGAGGGAATCGAGAACTACTGATCGTTCATGAGCTTCTGATTGTTCTTTTTGGTACCTCACTTTTAATGCTCCTGACCCCTTTACTCAATTAAAAACAAAATACCCTATTGTCTTATAACAATACATGATACACTATTAGGGTATCATGTATTTTGTGCCTCCATATATATTTTTTTAATGTGTCTCATAACATTATTGGGGTTATTGGTTTCTCATAATATTATTGAGATTATTGATTGAGTATTAAAATGAAAATGTTTATTGGTGTTGTACGAATATTGATAAAAATAAGATGTAATAGCGTTTGGTTAAAGGTCATGGGACACGTATTCCAATCTGAATGTTGGAAAAAACATAGTGATGAGTATTACTGGTGATTAATTAATGACTATGGAAATTGGTAAAGGCATTCGCAAAAGAAATGTGACAATAATTGACATTTATTTATGAAAATAAAGGGAAATAGGAGAAAAGGAAGGTGAAGAGACATAAATTTGCATGAGAGGGAAATTGAAGGAAAAATGAAGGAAATGACGAAAATAGAGGCCTTAATGATAAAAAGGCTTATGAGGATCAATTCATAGCTTTTGCTGGTTAAGATTTTGTCACTTGAGCTATTGTCAATTCAGTCTTGAAGCTCTCATTTAATCCACTCATTCTCTCACAGTCTTGCACGCTTAGAGTATTCTTGGAGCATTATTGGAGCACTTTGGCATACATTGGATTTGGAGAAAGGAAAGCAAGAAAGTGCAAGGGAGCATGTGGATCAATAGCTACAGTTGGATTTCTTAGCAAGTAATAGGTTGCATGTGTGATTCCCTTACTGATTTCTAGATGCATGCTATATGCATGTGTTTTTCTCGTTGTGTTGTCATTGGCATGGAGATTTTCTTGGATTGATAGTGGTTTTAGCATTGCCTTTCCATTTCCGAGATAGCCATGGTGTTGTGGGATTTTTTCCACTTGATGTTTTTCTGATTGGTGCTCATATTCCTGATGGTTGTGGGTTGGAACAAAAGCTCTAGATGCTCTAGAAGCACTGGAACAACTTGGCTTGAGTTACTATTTCTAGAGCTGATGCAGGGGCATTAGGCACAATTAAACACTTTGTATCTCAGTAGACATAGGGGGTCCCATGTTCTTAAAATTTCTTGTAAATATTAATATTTTGAATAAAAATGGTAGGGAATTGTAATTGTTCTCAAGTCATTTGAGAACATGAGAAATTGGTTAAGATAGGAATATGAAGAGATAGCCAAGGGTATGAGTAGATTTAGGATCAGTTTCAGTGGTTTCAATTTGAAGTCCAAAATTAGGAACTAGAGAATTTCAAGAGGTTCTGTCAAGCTGTAAAGAAGTCGAATAGACTCATTTGTGTTTGTATAAATGTAAACGCCTGTAGAGTAGAGAGGGTAGCATAGAGCTAGAGATCGGTTCAGAGATAAGAAGTTGTAGAGGGCCACTGTAATTGAAAATCTGGCCAAAGCAGAGTTTTGTAAGTAATTTCATGTTGATGTTATGAAGAAATTGTTCCCAGATGTATTGCGTTAATTGATTAAATCCTGTGTGATAGAATCCTGAGTAGGTTTCTGGGATGATGTTGTGTGTACTTCAAATTGTATCGTAATTAGGAGGAATCGATCACTGGAAGGATCTATTCCTGCAGAGTGCCCAATTACATGACTCAGGTTGTATATATGACAAGTCGGATGGATCGAAATTGCGTGCTGACAGGGTGAAAGGAGGGTTCAATTCCCTTTTCTAGAGTAATTAACTGTATGATAAATTGGTTGTTTCTCCTTGCATAAAGAATAAATTTGTTCATTAATTCTCATCGAGTCGTTGTATGAACTTGTCGCACACTAATGCTGTATGGCGGGATTCTGGTCCTGAACTTGGCAAGCCTCTGTGCAAGAGATTGTTGAGTCGATTCGGTGATAGGTAGTGGCTTTTCCTGTGTAAGGGATGACGGAAGTCGACCTTTTAATGGAATAGCATGAGTTCAATCATGGGAACAGAGCTTGCGCAATCGTTGAGTGAAGGTGGTGTATTATCAGGGTTGTGGCCAAGCATTTGGTCCTATCATGGGTTGGTTTTAACTTAAGTCCGAGACATGGTTAGTCAAGATCAAAGGTGAGCTGTGTGACCATCAGAAGGAGTGGAACCTTGCGATGGAGAAGGCAGAACTATGATGTGGATCAAAACCCACGGTGGTTATCGCGAGATAGGAAGTGGTAAGTGGTTTTCATAAAATCAACGCGACATGGTAGATCAACCAATGGGTGTCCCTAAGCAGTATTTGAATACCGTCTATATCGCGGGCTAACGTTCGGTCTTTACATTCGTGCGATATCCATCTACGCCCGTTTGATCAATAGTGGAGGCACGAAACCATACAGATTATTGGATTCGCTCGATATATAATCAAGGTACGTGACTTGCGGGACTCGGAAGTGGTTGTATATGTTGTCACTGTAGTTTAATTCCAAAGGCGCAATTTTATTATGAGGTTTAATGCTTAGGGGGGAGATTGTAATACGTCGTAAGCCACTATGATATATGATTAACATATCCGAAGGGGTCACAAAGGGTGCGTGTTACAATTATACACGAAGAGAAATTGAATATATGACATGATAATTACCCATATTTATATGTGCATTCTCGAGACTTATATGTTAGGGTTGATTATAAGTTGAGCGACGATTCGAATATGCATGTAATGGGGTTAACCATTTAGTGAAAGTGCCTCCATATGCGGATGGAGGGTTGAAATTAATTTGGGGGTATTGATTTAACTTTATTTGACAAGGAGAAAACTGGGAAGGCAATTTATATTCGAAAAAAGAGTGTAAATGTGGGTTAATTGTAGGAGCTGGGGCATCAAAGTGGTATCAGAGCTGGAATAGCTCTTTTTGAAAAAATTCCAAGTTTGGTGAATGCAAATAAACTAGAATTTTGAAAACTGATGAAATTTGCAGCCTGCAGGGATACAGTGCATGTGATGAGAGGATGAAGAAAAATTGAAGTTATAAATCTGTTAAAGGGTGATTGCAGATTTGAAGAAGGAAGATCAGCTTCTAATATCTGATGGGCAGCAAGGATACACAGAATCACAGTGAATAGGATTTGCAGAGTGAGTGGAATACAAGATCATGCAGAGATCTTGCAAGTAAATAATTTTAAATCTGATTTGAAATTGTAATTGCAGAATTTTGGTTGCAGAAAATTGAAGACAGAGTTGATGATGATGACAGTGAGCCTAGTATTTAGCTTGAGGCTGGATAAAGAGGACAATTGCAGTGTTCTCAAGAGAAAACAAGCAGTGTTTAACTCTGGTTGAAGGATTGTTTGCAGAAGTTAGAGTGCAGACAATTGAAGACATCTCAGCAGAAGGATATCACATCTTTGAGAGCAGTGATAGAAGAGTCAAACAAGGGACTCTGAGTGAAGAAGAAGTGTGGAAGAACCTGGAATAATTCCCAACAGAAGTTGAATGAGAAGAGAGCAGAGGTGTTCTTAATAAAGTTGCAGAGTGAAGCCTAGGAAGAGCAAAAGAGAGTGTTCAGAAGGTTCTAGCAGACAGGGGACCAGTACTTGCCAAAAGCTGGATCCAGAGGAAGGGATTGGTGAGGTAGGTTGCAGCAAGAGAGCTTGTTGTTGCAGAGGCTTAGTGCATCTTGAAGGAGAAAAATGGCTATTGATAGCTCCAACAGAGATTGCAGAGGTTCTGAGAGAGGCCACAACAGAAGAAAGAAAGAAAATGCCAAAGAAAATGGCATGAAGAAGAAATCCACTGATGAAGAATGGTGGGAAGAGATAGCTGAGATTACAGAGAAGGTTTATAAATTGGAGAGAATGATAGAATAAAGCCAGAGAGTTGTTTGGCTCATGAAAAAGAGAGTAGATTGGCAACCATTACAGTTGAGGTTGAGGCAAAAGAAGATTTCCTTATTGAGAGAAGAACTCAGAGCAGCTTAGTTGAAAGAAGAAATTTATGCTTGTGAGGTAGAATAGAGCACAGATGGAGAGTGGAGATCTGCAAGAGATCTTGTGAGACATGATGAAGACTTGAGGCAGCAAGAAGCTGGTCTTGCTGAAGAGGAAGTCATTGAGGATTTCCTGAGTTATTGGACAAGTCCAGATGATGTAAGGGCTAATGTTTTTTAGTCTGAAAAATGTGAGGTAATGATAGACTCCACAGAGGAAGAAGAACCCAGAGTTCTTGAGGCAAGGATGGAAATTGAAGATTCCATGTGCAGACCTATTCAAGAAGAAGTGCTTCAGGGAGCATCCAAGACTGAAAAGTCTTGTGGTTTGAAAACTAAAAAGTTGTGTGTGTTTGCAGGTACACCGCTAGAAGATGGACAAGCTTTAGAGTTTTTTGATGAGGAGGAGGAGACATTGAATCTGAAATCTGTTCAGATCAATGCTGAGATAGTGAGATCTCAGGGAGAGATGAAGAAAGGAGAGTCAAGTGAATATATTCAGCAGAGTGTTGAGGCTAAGAGAGAAGGACCAGCAAAGGATTGGTCAAGAACAAGCAGAGGTATAAAAGGTTGTGTAAGGTTCCCAAAGTCTATTCCTACTGAAGTTGTGGAATTGTATAGGAGGTTGGATTTTCAAAGAAGAGATTTGGAGAAGCAGAGGACATATGCACAAGCTGATTTGCTGGGGAAGAAAGGCAGGAAGATCTTCATGGATGGAGTTCATGGAGCAGATGATGGAAGAAAAGTGAGACTAGCTGACAGTCTCATGAAGGATGCAGATCAGCATGCTGGGGTGCTGACAGAAGATTTGGAAAGAAGTTCTGGACAACATACTGATGTGTTGTCATAGAAGAAGAAGGTATTGAGACCTTGGAATTTTATTGTTGATAATTCATGTGTTAATAATGTAGAGAAAGAGGAAGAACAACAGTTGGAAGTTGTCAGAGAGGTGAATAAGAAGGAAATTGTGTTGGCTGAAAACATAGGGAAGGATCATCAATTTAACATGGTGATTGGAGTAGTGGAGATGACTCTGGCAGCTGAAAAGAAATATGATGAAGAATGTTTGAGTCTTGAACCAGACTTAGAATTTCCGGGAGAAGGATTGGTGGCTAGGTCATCAATTGAGACCATTGGGTCTCATGGTTGTAACACTGGCAGTTTGTTTATGTTTACAGGTGATGCAAAAGACAATTCATCCTTTGGAATTGTCTTGGGAGAAGAAAACATGTTACTGAAGGAAGATGAGACAGCCATGTCTCATATGCAGGAATTTGTCACTATCATTGACAAAGAAGAATTGGCTAGGCTGATGGGCCAAAAACAACCTAGAGAGCAGATTCTAAAAGCTACTAAAGTAAGGAAGAATCAGCATTCCATGCTGACAGAAGATGAAGATATAGTGGCTAGAGAACTTGATTTGATTGCTGGAGTCAATCAAGGAGATGAGAGGAAATTGCTGAAGATTGCCCACAAAGAAGAAGAAAATGCTGAGTTTAAAATACAACATGTTGAAGATGTAAAACAAACACATGAGAGATGGCTGAAATGTTTGCTGGAAGCAGTTGAAGAAGAGAAGGAAATTGCATACATTAAGATGAACTTGCCTGAAGCTGTGAAAGGAGAAGCAACAGATACTAGTTTGCTTGTGCTTGCTAGTATACAAGGAAAGTTAAGTGAGAATGTTACTGTAGGAAGAAGTTTAATTGTTGATTTTTTTTTCTGGAGAGTGAATTTGCAGACGATGAACAAAAGGAAAATGTTGTAGAGGGAGATATCTCAAAGGATATTCAGGATGTTTGGGTGGAGGAAACATTGGAATTAGTAACACCCATGGTGACAGCGAACGCAACATTGGGGATGAGATCTGCCGAAATAAAAGAAATCACAACAGTGGTGTTGACAGCAGTAGAAGGTGAAGGCAGCAACAATGGGCAAGGAAATTTCCAGCTAGAAGATAGGCTGGACAAAGAAATTGAAGACATCAGGGAGTTGATGATGAGAGTGACTCAGGAGTAGCAGATAGCAGCAGGAAAGCAGGAGAGTTTCAACAAAAGAAAGATAAAGGCAGATTATGAAAGCATAGCTGGGGGAAAATTGCAGAACACGATTTGGATACCTGGAGAAATGCAATTGAAGGATGATGCAGCTGATGAACAATAGCAAAACGGAGTATGGGATCCCAGAGACAGGGATTAAAGAAACATGATCAGGATATCATGAACAAATTGAAGCTTGGGAGTCTGATGCAGGGGCATTAGGCACAATTAAACACTTTGTATCTCAGTAGACATAGGGGGTCCCATGTTCTTAAAATTTCTTGTAAATATTAATATTTTGAATAAACATGGTAGGGAATTGTAATTGTTCTCAAGTCATTTGAGAACATGAGAAATTGGTTAAGATAGGAATATGAAGAGATAGCAAAGGGTATGAGTAGATTTAGGATCAGTTTCAGTAGTTTTAGTTTGAAGTCTAAAATTAGGAACTAGAGAATTTCAAGAGGTTCTGTCAAGCTGTAAAGAAGTCGAATCGTCCCATTTGTGTTTGTATAAATGTAAACGCCTGTAGAGTAGAAAGGGAAGCATAGAGCTAGAGATCGGTTCAGAGATAGGAGGTTGTAGAGGGCCAATGTAATTGAAAATATGGCCAAAGTAGAGTTTTGTAAGTAATTTCATGTTGATGTTATGAATAAATTGTTCCCAGAGGTATTGCATTAACTGATTAAATCCTGTGTGATAGAATCTTGAGTAGGTTCTGGGATGATGCTGTGTGTACTTCAAATTGTATCGTAATTAGGAGGAATCGATCACTGGAAGGATCGATTCCTACAGAGTACCCAATTACATGACTCAGATTATATATATGACAAGTCAGATGGATCGAAATTGTGTGGTGACAGCGTGAAAGGAGCATTTGATTCCCTTTTCTAGAGTAATTAGCTGTATGAGAAATTGGTTGTTTCTCCTTGCATAAAGAATAAATTTGTTCCTTAGTTCTCATCGAGTCGTTGTATGAACTTGTCACACACTAATGCTGTTTGGCGAGATTTTGGTCTTGAACTTGGCAAGCCTCTGTGCAAGAGATTGTTGAGTCGATTCGGTGAAAGGTAGTGGCTTTGCCAAGACTACGATACAGTAGTCCATGGTGGGCGAAATCTTGTGTAAGGGATGACAGAAGTCGACCTTTTAATGGAAGAGCGTGAGTTCACTCATGGGAATAGAGCCTGCTCAATCGTTGAGTGAAGGTGGTGTATTATTAGGGTTGTGGCCAAGCATTTGGTCCTATCGTGGGTTGCTTTTAACTTAAGTCCGGGACATGGTTAGTCAAGATCGAAGGTGAGCTGTGTGACCATCAGAAGGAGTGGAACCTTGCGATGGAGAAGGCAAAACTATGATGTGGATCAAAACCCACGGTGGTTATAACGAGATAGGAAAGAGGTAAGTGGTTTTCATAAAATCAACGCGACATGGCAGATCAACCGATGCGTGTCACTGAGCAGTATTTGAATACCGTCTATATTGCGGGCTAACGTTCGGTATTTACATTCGTGCAATATCCATCTATGCCTGTGCGATCAACATTGGAGGCGCGATGCCATACGGATCGTTGGATTCACTCGATATATAATCAAGGTACGTTGCTTGTGAGACCCAAAAGTGGTTGTACATGTTGTCACTATAGTTTAATTCCGAAGGCACAATTTTATTATGAGGTTTAATGCTTAGGGGGAGACTGTAATATGTCATAAGCCATTATGATATATGATTAACATATCCGAAGGGGTCACAAAGGGTGCGCATTACAATTATACACAAAGAGAAATTGAATATATGACATGATAATTACCCATATTTATATGTGCATTCCCGAGATTTATACGTTAGGGTTGATTATAAGTTGAGTGATGATCCGAATATGCATGTAATGGGGTTAACCATTTAGTGAAAGTGCCTCCATATGTGGATGGAGTGTTGAAAATAATTTGGGGGTATTGATTTAACTTTATTTGACAAAGAGAAAAATGGAAAGGCAATTTATATGCGAAAAAAGAGTGTAAATGTGGGTTAATTGTAGGAGCCCGGGAATCAAGAGCCTAGGTTGGGACAGATGCTATAAAGCCCTTGGTGGGTTGAATTACTAGTCCCTTGAATTGAGTTGGAAAAATTCTTTGGAGCCTTGGAAGGTTCTGGGTTGAGTTACTAGTTCCTAGAGCCATGGATAACTTAGGTAGAGAATCATATGGTTAATGTTAGTGATTTACGACCGTAGAGGTTGAATCACTAGTTGAGAGTAGAGGTGGTTAGCCTTTGGAAGCCCTGGTTTGGTTTTGTTTTGGTTTAATCCATTCGGATCACACATTCATGTTTAGAATATGGCACGAGGGTGATTAGCTAAAAGAGAGATTTGGTTCAGCTCAATCTATGGTTAGGTGGTATGTGGAAGTCCCTAATAAGGTTGGTGTTTTCATATCTTAATATGAGACATTTCCTTATTGTGATCTATGAGCATTTGTAGTGATTATGTTGGCGATATTATGGATGATTTTTCATGGTTTCTATGCTGGTTATTTTTTGGTTATATGCTAGTTATATGATGTGTGTTATTTATGGCTCTTGTCATGAATTATTTAGGTATTGATTGGTTGATGAATGTAGGGATTAATAAGCATTGATGCAACTATGTGGAGAGGGAATAGATCCTTCCTGGTGATTCTCAAATGAATCTCAGACTATTATGATTATATATGCACTCATTACTTGTAGCTTACATGTTTTCCATGTGTTTGACGAAATGTCTAGTGTGGTCTAGGTAGTCTAGGTCAAGTTCTTGATTTAAGCTTGAATGTTTAGCTTTTTCTTCATGTGAATAATGATTTTGGAAATTGTCAGGAAGTTATGGGTAGTGGTATAGAGGCTACCCTAGAATTATGGCTAACATCTCGAGACCGTGCCCTCTGAACTGGGAAAATTGGGTCAAAACTGCATGGACACAGTGTTTTTCATACATTTGGAGGCCTATAACCGTACCTAAGCTTAAGCATGCATGCAGTTGGGAGCCTAGGTTAGTGAAAAAGAGCCTTAGCTCAAGTTTTAGCCACCTGGGGTGGTCCTTTGTCCCTTGAGTGTCTTATAGCTCTCAAGGATGTTGTGAGTTGTCAGTTTATGTCAGTTTGTAGGCCCCACTTTCTTAATTGGAGCTTGGAGGTTGGGTCATGTCATAGTAACTCTTTTCCTCATGTTAACCATAGTAGGCTGGTCAAATTGGCTAAATGTGGGAGGGGCAGTTACAAGGTGGTATCAAAGTGAGGTTGCAATACTGGACCTCGAGGTAGATGTGATTGTTATGCATGCATGTTGCTTATTTTTCATGATGGTCATTGTCGCAGTTGTGTCATCATGTTGAGGTTGATGATGTTGGTACGTTGAGGTGATTTATATGTTGATCTTACACACACACACACACACACACACAGATATATATATATATATTATGTTAATCTGGACTAATTTGGGCAGACAAGATAGCCTCTCTCGAACTTCACTGAGGTATGTTTGATTGTGTTTACATTTGGTTTATTTGACATTGTCTGTTTGCAAGAAGTAGAAGATCAAAGATGCAAAACATAATGGTGGATTATAGTTCAAGTGACTCTCCTTATAGATAAGATGAAAAACACAAATATGAGTACTCTCCTGACATAAAATATACCTTAAGAAGTTTAAAGGCAAAGATTAAAAGTTGAAAAGAATATAATGACAAGATCATTAAGTCACAAGAAATACTTGTCAAGACACAGGAAAAGAAAGTAGAGGTCAATGAATTTATACTTCTGAGCTTATGAAATTTACATAGATATGGATAGCCACAGATTAGTTGTGGATAGGAAGAAAAGACTAATGGGGCATATGGTAGTAGGTCTCATGGAGGACACAAATCAGATTGGGATGACACAGTCAAAGGTGGTAGATAGATGGACACACCTGACAGTAGAGGTAGTGGTTATGGGTTCTATTATGGTTATGGTGACCCATTGGAATCCTATATATAGAAATTTCTTTTTTTCATTTGTATCATCCAAGAATTGTTCATTTATGTAATGTAAAGGATGTTTCCTCCTCGAAGAGGCTGATTTCTAAGGCATTGATCTATCTTTTCATCTATATTGTGAGATGGTTTCATAAAATTTGGAATCATAGCTTTGGATTCTAGGGTTTTGTTGCTCCAAACAATTCATCTTGGTATTTCTGCTATAACTTTTTTTCTGCAAAGGTTCAAAAGTGAAAAAACTAACCCATATGAGTCAAATTCCTAAGGAACGTTAGGCAAAAATTTCAAAATTTGGTTTGTAGAAATTATACAAACAATATGTATATCATGAATTTAATCCAATCATGTGATATGCTAAATAAATATACTAAATCCTTCTACAAATCAATTGCAGAAAATAAACACGATCGCCAATCAAAACAAGTAAAGAAAGAAGAAAATCAAACCACAACACATATTTTCCTAGGGAAAGATTGCTGATTAAAACCCCTCTATCTTCTATTGTATATTCAGCATGGAATCATGAAACAATTACAATGCACTCTTCTCACAATAGTCTCCTGCACTCTCACGACTGTCTCACATTGACTTGGACAAAATCGACCAACACTTAGCCAATTTCATGCCTCTAATCAGCCCGCCTTTATTGCGCAATTCCTGATGAATGAAATCCCTATTCTTTAGGAATTTTGGCCTTCCAAAACTATGCAAGCATCATGGGAAAACCAATGTATGTCTGGCTGCATGTAGGCAACCTAATAATGATACAACTAATAGTTAACATCCCTTTAACCTTTGTCTCAACTGGGTATCCATTGGAACTGACATGCATGCAACTATTAATAATAAATCATCAGTTGCATGGAAGATCACTAATTGTGAATTAAATATGATTTAACTCACTTGATCTTCACTAGTGCAAAAAATAGTCACAACTAGTTCAATTGACTTTAACTCACCTAACTGAGTTAACTGATTACTCATGCATTAAACTAATGCACTAACTGAAACACGAATTCCATAACTAATATAATCACTCTACATGCCTCACCAACCACCCTCAATTCGAAATTCATGAGCTAACTGAGTTTATCACACTCAAATAAATTTTACAAGTGATTATGAGATAAGATTACATTTTATTGTCCAATTTAATTAAGGGAAAATTAATTTAGACACTGCACCAATTTATTAATTAAATTGGCTTTCACACTAATGTATCACTTGAACCCATGATCCCACGATCCCACACTAGTGTGTGTGTGTTTCATTTTCTTGTTGAATTTAAACACTCCCTCTCAACAAGAAAGGGATTATCTGTCACCCCGATCCAGCCTCTATGGTATTCAAATTTTCTCCTAGCGAGAGCCTTTATCAAAATATCTGCATCCTGATCCTCCATGGGAATGTACTGAAGTAACATAATGCATCTCTGAACACAATCTCTAAGATGGTGGTACCGGATATCAATGTGCTTGGAACTATCATGGAATACCAGATTAACCGAGAGTTGAATGCAACTTTGGTTATCATAATGTATCATAGTCAAATCCATCTGATAACCAAACAAACCAACCAAGATCTTTCTCATCTAGATGGCCTCACATGTAGCCTGACTTGCTGCCATGTACTCTGCCTTGGCTAAACTGAGTGCCACAGATCGTTGCTTCCTGATGTACTAAGAAACTGTTGTTAATCGTATGCCGAAAATCCCGCTTGATGTGCTCTTACTATCTAAACGACTTCCTGGCCAATCTGCATCCATGAAGCCTTGAAGCTTCACTCCCTCTGTCTGTATGTACCATAATCCATACTTTATAGTGCCCCTGAGATATCTCAAGACATGCTTCCCTACCTTCTAAAAGATCTTGGTCAGCTTAACAATAGCTTGATTTAGTTGGTTAACTGCGTAGAAAATGTCTGGTCTAGTTTTCACCAAGTACATTAGTGAACCCACTAGTTTCTTGTAAACAATAGCATCCACTACATCTCCTGAAGTAGCATCCTTTTTCCTCTAATTTCTAGGAAGAGGAGTCTCCATGGGTTTAAAGCTCTCCATGTGAAACTTACCTAGAATATCTTTGGCATACTTTCCTTGAGAAACAAATAGTTCACCATCCCGCTACCATATTTCCAAACCAAGGAAATAGTGAAGGAGTCCCATGTCCTTCATTTCAAAATCCTTTGCAAGATCCTCTTTGCAATAAGTTATCATCTGCTCATAACCTGTCAAAATTCGATCATCAACATAAAGTACAATAATCAAGAGCTTACCATCAACCACAATCTAGTACAGGTTCGCATATGATTCACTTTTTGTGAAGCCCAACCTGGTGAAATAGCTGTCAATCTGAGTGTACCAAGCACGAGGTGCTTGCTTCAGCCCATATAGTGCTCTCTTGAGTCGGCACACATGCGACTCACTGTCAAATATCACAAAACCTTTTGGCTACTCTATGTACACTTATTCCTCAATAACTCCATTAACAAACATAGTTTTCACATCCATCTAATGTACCTACCAACCCATTTTCGCTGGGAGAGAAAGAATAGATCTAATCGATGAGTATCTTGCAACCGGTGTGAAAGTATCCTCATAGTCAATCCTCTCAACTTGTGATAATCCACGGGCTACAAATCTAGCCTTGTACTTCTCTACACTCCCATCAGCTGCCTGCTTCACCTTATAGATCCATCTAGATCCAACCACTGATTTTCTGACCGATCATGGGACAACTTCCCATGCACTGTTCTTGATGATGGAGTCATACTCCTCAACCATAGCATCAACCCAAATTGGTTGTTGCACTGCTTCCTCAAAGGAGGATGGTTTTGTCACAATACACTTGCTCATAAGAGCCATGTATCCAGTAAACATGTCTAGATATTGTCTTTGTTTGTGCAGTGAAGTAGGTGCTCCTACACGCTTTGCCGCATCAAGTCTCAATCTATCAGCTTCCGTGGTGCACCTTCTACCATTTCTGTTGGATGTTTCTGCATGAGTGTTTTCTTCCACTCCATGATCCTCCGCATGTGGCTACTCCACATCTTGAGGTTCATTCTTTGGAACCAAGAGTTTCTCATCTGCACACAAATCCAGCTCCCTCTCAAGGGACAATTGTGTAGAAATTATACAACATATATGTATATCATGGATTCAAACCGATCTAATAATATACTAAAGCTAGATACTGAATCACTTCTACAAATCAATTGCGGAAATTAAACACAATCGCCAATTACATGAAGCAAAGAAAGAATCAAATCAAACCACAACACATATAATTTCCCGGGGAAAGATTGCTACTCAAAACCCCACTATCTTCTATTATATATTCAACATGGATACATGAAACAAATACAATTCCCTCTCGTCACAAGAGCCTCCAACACTCAGCTATCTGTCTCACACTTTACTCAGCAAAAACTCACCAATACTTAGCCAATTTCAGTCCACCTAACATCCTGCCTTGCTCACGCAATTCATGAGGAATTCGATCCCTAAAGAATAGGATATTTAGCCTTCCTTAATTGCGTTGAGTATCATGGGAAATCCAATGAGTGTTTGGGTGCATAGGTGCAACCCAATAATCCTGCAACTGATAGTCAACATCCATTTCACCTATATCTCAATTGGGTCTCCACGGGAACTGACATGCATGCATATAATAATAGTAAATTCTCAATTACATGTGAGATCACTGATTGTGAATTAAATAACATTTAATTCACTTCCTCTTTCACTAGTGTATCTAACAGTTACAACTAGCACAACTGAGTTTAACTCACTTAACTGAGTTAAACTGATTACAACCTGCATCAACTAATGCACCACTGCACTTCGAACTCTGTTACAACTAGAATTACTCTGCATGCCTCACTAACTACCCTCAACTCAAAATTCATGAGTTAACTGAGTTTATCACACTCAGTTAACTATTACAAGTTATTTTTAGATTAGATTAAATTTTATTGTCCATCTTAATTAAGGGATCACTAAAATATATATGCACCAAATTTAGCCCAGACCAGTGTAGGTGCTGCTAAGACCTGTGGCCCCACACTAGTGTAGATGCTTCTTGGACCTCTTGGTCCCACACTAGTGTAGGTGCTGCAATTTCTTGTTGAAATTCAAAAATTGCATGGCTTTCTCCTCATCAAATTTTATATCCCGTCTCACAACAGTCATCTCGTTATTTGGAAAATACACCCGATAGTTGTGGGGAGTATCAGTGTACGCAAAAAATATCCCAATATCAACAGTTGGTTCAAGCTTGTTCCTGGAATCTGTTAGGAATCTGTAATTAGCAAGATTGGCAAAGTCCAATCATAGAAACAACATCATTTCAACCACTTTGGGATTCTAGGATCTAGCCCTCCTGAATCCGGAGAGGGATCTCTCCAATAAGTGCAAAGATGGATTTGTCTTTGAAGTTTGGGGTAATGATGTTAGGCTAGTTATGAAGGCCAAGGGTTTTTTTTTTTTGGATGGTTGAGCATGAATTTTATTTGAGGGGAAATTTCTAAGTGCAAAAAGTTTCAAAGGTGAGAAGTTGCAAGCAATGAGAGTAAGCTTCGGCCAAAAAGATAGATAATTGCAGGTTTTAGTCCATTGGGCTATGGAGTCATAATAGGATTTAATTGGAACAGCAAGAGGCAAGAGTGGTCCATGGGGCAAGTCATCTATGTCTAAGGTTCTCTTTAAAGTTTGATTTATGGAATGAAATGGTACAATAAGAAGGATTATTAAAAAGATGAGGAACAAAGAGCAACCTAGGATCTGGTAAGTACTTCTAAACTAGCCAGCCTTTGACATAGACTCAAGAAAAACATAAAAGTAAACTAGGATCTGGTAATTACTTTTAAACTAGCCAACCTTTGATACACTTTTAATAGAAAACATTTTAAAAAAAAGGGAAACTTGAAAGCAACTGCTGGAGTAGAAACTAGCAGGCCGGGCTCACCACAAATCCTATCCTAACTTTGCTTTACTTGGTTACTTTCAAGAAAAACACGAAGATAACACAGAATGGCCTAAGATCTGGTAAGTACTTTAAAATAGCCAGCTTTTAACACATTCCAAGGGAAACATTCAGACAGTCTTTGGGGATAAAACTAGGACCAATGCATACCATATGTTCCATAGTTCATCTCTACTTAACTAATACTAAACATAAAATTCGAGAATAATATTCAGCTAAGGCAATAAGATGAGGGAACGCCAACATTCTAATGCTTAAACTGAATTAAATCATTCCTAAATAACACGGATTGGAAGAAAACATGTAAATAAAGATTTTCAGTTAGAGAAGGGTACTGATATATAGTAGGTCATAACTCTATACATGTTGTTCTTTATAAGAGAAGATGAACACAGTGGAAACAGAAACAAAATAACAAGTTACAATGAGAAAAACATCACCATCAACATAGACCAGGATCCCATAAATCAGCTTGTATTGATGCTCCAAACCAGTTACGGCTTTAAGTCCAATGCTTTAGTTTAGCAATCATCTACTCCTCTTTGCCTAATTTATCTATCACAAGCAGAGCTCCAAGGGCCAGTGAACACTATTTACAATCAGAAGTTTTAAGCTCAAATGTATTTCAAAATTCAACAACCAACCATTTCTCATATTCTACAGAAGTATTTATAGAAGAATGAGGAGGTGAGACCTGATAAAAGATCTCTCAGGACAATCAATACAGATTCAAGACTTCTCGGCCTTTGAGGGGCTCGATGGAGAAGTTTACAAACATTCTGTCTGTATTAACTGTTTTACATTTATAAATTAAGCTTGGTGGGAGCTTTTATTGACTTTAAGGCTCTGTGTCATGTTTGGAGTAACTCTGCAGATATTTTTAGCATTTAATTTCCTTGCAGAAGTAACTTTCTGGCTGCGCTGAGGCGAATATCTTCATTTGATCAATAACTTCGGCCTCTGTTTTGAATGCTTTGAGGCATAGGTGGCACTTATGGTAGCTGGGAGGAATCAATTCGCCTCAAATGTGGTGGTGGAGGCCTTTTAGTCTGCTAAACACTTATGATGTTCCTTTAATTGTGTTTTAATTCTGGGAATTAGGCTTTTGATAATCATTATTAACAGTAATCCCCAAATATGTCTTCAATCTTATGTTCTGCTGCACTCAGTCTTCAACGCTGATACTCTTTAACTCGTGGTTTAATAAAATAGTGTCTTGTCGATGTGCAGGCCACGTAGGGCTCTCAAGGCATCAATGCCCATGAAGTATTGACGAAACGTGGATCTTGAATCCCACGAATAGTTTTCTATTGACAAATCAAGGGCGCGGGAATCGTCATTCCCAGCCCTCGGCCTTTTCTTTCAACATAATGAAAAAACCATTGAAACACCTGCAAAACATGAAGACAATTAATAAATCCTACGTTTGTGGGTTTAATTGCTGCAGAGGATGTGGAGAGGAGCGTAGCCGTCGGATGGCAGCATCCAACGGTGGAGATCTACGTAGAAGAGGTTTAAAAAAGGAGAGCGGAGGGATAATTAAGTCAAAGCCGTTGATTTATGAATAATCAAGAAGATCAACGGTCGAGATAAGTGGTGGGCTATTAATGTGAAGGATTCACATTATTCATTTTTAACAAGAAAATGTGAAAATCCAAGGTTTAAACCTTTGGCGAGGGTGGAGGGAGATAAGAAATGCGGGAAGGATCTGGGACCGTCCGATCTGGACACGTGGACGTTTTAGATCTAATCGGAGGATCGCAATCGGCAGGGAAAGAGTTTGTACAGCGCTGAAAACTTTGCGATTCGATTGAGCAATGACCATTGATCTAAGGATCATATCAATGGTGGGTAATTAATCGGAGGGATGGCTGATCAGAGGGGACAAAAAAATGCATGCGATGGAAAATTTGCGATGCGATGTAGCGCGGACCGTTGATCTGAGGATCAGATCAATGATGGAGAATGAGTCGTAGGGTTCAAATCAGCGGGGTAAAGGTTAATGATCAGAGTGATTGTGGGCCGTTGGATCTGGGAAAGCGGAGAGGAGATCAACGGTGGACAACCAATCGAGGGATCAGCAATCGGGGGTGGGCAAACAAATGCATCAAATGAAAAAATGCGATGCGATTGGTGCCGCGGGACTTAAACTCTAGGTCCTGTGTGTAGGTTATATGGAACATAAAATAGAGAGGGTGGGATTTATACATATGGGACCCAATTGCATCATAAAAATTGATGTGGGTCTTTCAATCAACCCATTGTGAATTCCCCCGATGTGATTGCATTTCGGGTCTTTTTGATCTAACCATTTTTCACTTAAAAAACGTTGTATGGGCGCGTTAGACTAAAACTTTGGATAAGTGGGTTTCATGACTTAACAAAGGAAAAAATGAATCAGACAAGGTTTATTCATTAGTTTGAGTGCCTGATTGCGGGCCTCTGGTTTTGTGAAGCGGCAAAAGGACCGAGGCTCATCTATAACAGAGCTAATCGCATCGGAGGCTTTGTGAAAGCCATAGACTTGCACTTGTTGATTACTTCCAATGCGATAAGCGCTGGATGGGCATAGCGCCTAGTTCTAGGGCATCGGCATGTGGAGGAAGAGGTCATGGGGCTTAACCGAAGGGGGCTAAAGTCCATAGTAATAAAACTTGTTTTTTATGAATTTTTTCAGAGTTTTCAATGGATTTGAAGATTTCAGTATAGTTTAAAAATGAGTTTTAAACTATGTAAAGAGGATTTTCACGAAAGGGAGAAGAGGAATCATGAAAATAGAGGGGTTTTATGGAGAAAAAAGGGGAGCAAGATGAAGGTTAGTTTTGAGTGGAGGGAGGGGAAAAATGATTATTTTGCAGCAGTCTTTTCTTTTATGGAAACATCAAAAATTCTAAGTATAAAATGGAAATAGCAATGAAGATTTGGACAGAGGCATGAGGCCTTCAAGAGTCTTCAAGAGCCAACACTTTTTAGCAATAAAATTTGTTCCTTGAAGGCTCAAAAAGTCTTAGCCACCTTTTGCTATAACAAATTTTATAGGAGGCTAACAGAATCTTTGGTCACATGCACATATACATATGAGCCAAAAATTTTAAAATATGAAACATCAGGTTTCTTACCAGAAAATCCTCCTCTCGTGTACTTATGCTGAGTATTTTATGAGGACTACGATTTTTCACAAATACCATTTTGTTTCATGCCTCCTCCCACAGATGCAACGGTAGGCCCTAATCATGCAACATCACTCGTGCCACACCCACAATTGTTCTATTCGTTTTTTCTACGACCCCATTCTGTTGTGGATTATGAGGCACAATCAACTCTCTATGAATTCCTTCTTTTTTGCAGAAGTTCTTGAATTAATTGGAGATGTACTCACCACCATCTTTTCTCCTAAGAGCCTTCACATGATTCCCCATATCTTTTTCCACCAATGCTTTGAACTCAAGAAATGTTGAGAAATTCTGATCTTTCTTCTGCATGAATTAGATCCAACACTTTCTAGAAAAATAATCAACAAAGATCACATAGGACTTGTGTTTTGCTGTCAAAGTAGTAGAGAATGGTCCACACACATCTTAGTGAACTCTCTCAAGTATTTCTAAAGCTCGGTTCTCCTTCTCATGAAAAGTGGCCTTTTCATACTTCCCCATAGTACATCCCTTAGAAATCTGTTGCATGACCTTAAAGGCTCCATGGTTTAGATGGCCCAATCTCTTGTGTCATAACTCACCCTCATCCCGAATCACCACTTTGTTCGCCTTAACCATCAATGTTGTGCAGCCATCTACATCAAGTTTATATAGATTCTTCACACGAATCCAAATCTTCTTGGCTTGTCCTATGGCTTTTTTTCGAAGGAAAGCTTTTCCTTCACTGAAACCCAGATCATAGCCTCTATCCTCCAACATTGTGACTGAAACTATTTTTTTCTTCAAGCTTGGTACGTGCATTACATATTTTTATAAGAATTTTTTACCTAATTGTCTCTGGAAGGTAACTATACCAATCTCGGTAGCATTATACTGCTTGTCATCACCCATTTTGATATGCATCTGGAGGTCCTTCTCCTCCAAGATACTGAAAATTTATTTGTCTCTTGTCATGTGGAAAGATGCACCACTATCCAAGTACCACAACGATCCCATTACACTTGGCACCATGCATGCAATGAGCGATAACTCAATCTCAAATTGTGAGGCCAAAGCCTCACCAGCTACAGATCCTAAAGACTTCTTGTTCTTCTTCTTTTGTGGACAATTAGTGGCATAATGTCCATGCTCGTAACAGTGAAAACACTTCACTCTGGACATGTCGTGCTTCTTGCCATCTTTGCTAGACTCAGATTTGGAATAGGATATCATTCCTTTCCCCTTCTTCGCCATAGTATCCAAAGTGAAATTTTCTTCCTCATCATTCTTAGATGAAGATCCATCCCCGGTGTTCTGCCTGAATTCTTTTTGCACCAAATCCAACCAAAGTCGTTCCCAATATGGCAACTTCTCCCTCCCATTAACGGAGTCCTAATAACTATGCTAACTCTTGGGAAGGCCCATAAGAGTTAGGCTCACCAATTCATCATCCGCGATAGTAATTCCGACAGTCCCAATCTCATCCCGACATTGGGAAAGCTTTTTTAAATATTTGGGAATAATGTCTCCCTTCTCCATTTAGATTTTCCTGAACTTATCCTTGAGTGCTAATTTTCTATGATCACTGCTACTCTGAAACGTATTTGTCAGAGCTTTCCACATTGCATATGGTGTCACTTTTCCATGGAGAATTGAGACAATGTGGTCTCATACTCCCTCCGGTAAGATCCTCCTTGCCTTTGCAACCTTCTTTTGCCAAGCATCAAGATTTGCGACATATGCTACAATGGGTTTGGGAATGTCATTATCAATGAATTATTTCAACCCATTGTCCTCTAGTAATTCCTCCATCCCATCTTTCCACACAATATAATTGGAACTTCCCTCAAGTGCATACTCCAATGTCAAGCCATTGAAAGCCATTTCGATCCTACTCCGCCTATCGCACCAAGGTTAATTTTGCAAATTCGAATTCTATTCCATCACAAACTCAATTTCTTCTTCACTATCGTGATTTCTTGTGCTCTGATACCATGTATAAATTATACAAAAAGTATGTATATCATGAATTCAATCTGATAATTTGATATGCTAAAGCAAGATACTAAATCCTTCTACAAATCATTTGCGGAAAATAAACATGATCGCCAATCAGAACAAGTAAAGAAAGAAGAAAATCAAACCACAACACATATATTTTCTCGAGGAAATCTTGCTGCTCAAAACCCCTCTATATTCTATTGTATATTCAACATGGAATCATGAAACAATTACAATGCACTCTTCTCACAACAGTCTCCTACACTCTCACGGTAAGAAGGACAAAATCAACCAACACTTAGCCAATTTCCTACCTCTAATAGTCCTGCCTTGCTTGTGCATTTCCTGATGAATGCAATCCCAATTCTTTAGGAATTTTGGCCTTCCAAAAATATGCAAGCATCATGGGAAATCTAATGTATGTCTGGCTACATGTGGGCAACCTACTAACGATACAACTAATAGTTAACATCCCTTTAACCTTTGTCTCAACTAGGTCTCCACTGGAACTGAAATTCATGCAAATATTCATAGTAAATCATCAATTGCATGGTATATCATTGATTTTGAATCAAATATGATTTAATTCACTTGATCTCTCACTAGTGCAACAGACAGTCACAACTAGTTCAAATGACTTTAACTCACCTAACTAAGTTAACTGATTACTCATGCATTAAACTAATGCACTAAATGTAACTCGAATTCCATAACTAATAGAATCACTCTGCATGCCTCACCAACCACCCTCAACTCGAAATTCATGAGCTAACTTATTTTATCACACTCATTTAAATTTTACAAGTGATTATGAGATAAGATTACATTTTATTGTCCAAATTAATTAAGGGAAAATTAAATTATACATTGCACAAATTTAATAATTAAATTGGCTTTCAGACAAATGTATCACTTGGACCCATGATCCCATGATCCCACACTAATGTGTGTGTTGCATTTTCTTGTTGAATTTAAACATGGTTCGAAATATCTTCGGAGATATAATCTGTGGAAGTTAGGGTTTTGCAGGCTCCAGAATTTCACCTCAAATAGGTGACAAAGGGAAAATCATCATAACTTTCGTTTCAGGCATCGAATTGGAATTCTGTAAAAATTGGATGAAATCGCACGGACTTTAGTTTAGTGTGTATCAATTTGAGAGCTTAAGGTCGAAATAATGACACGTGGCATGTCGTACAAGTTCACTCTACTGAATCAACCCATAATTACGTCATTGTGGGAGGTTGGGAATAACTTTCCCTTGAAGAATCCAAATTAGGTCTGACCTATGGAATTGGAAAGAAAACATAGAGGGATATTACAAGACCAAGGTTCATATATTTCAGATCTAAAATTACAGAGACACATCAGTTTAAATATCAAGCTCCTCAAAAGGAAGAAAAATGCGTGTAATTTTTTTTAAAATTGCATAAGTCTTGTTTGAAAAATTAGTTTGAAGTGATTCCAAGGGAATATTGAAGCATATATATCACTATTGGGTTCTAAAATCCCCCCAAAAATAATTCCACACCCATTAATCCCTCAGAAGGCTCTACTATGACTCATGAAGTGGAAGAAGTGCAACATGATATATCAAAATTACGAAACCAAGTGTAACAAATTTCGCTCTCGCAAAGAGTGATAAAAAATGAAATGGAAGCTAAGATGGATGGTTTGAAGAAATACATGAAAGGTATGGAATATAAGATGGATGGTTTGAAGAATGGAATGGATGGTTTGAATAATGTCATGGAACCTAAGATCGATGGTATAGAAGAAAAACTAAAAGCATAGATGGAAGGTTTGAAGGAAGGCTTGAAAATTTTGCTTCAAGAAATTATTCCTAATGACGAAAAGGTAGTAGAGGAAACTCATGATAAGAAAAAAACAAAACGTTAATCATGATTTCATAACTCTAACGTTGGATTGAAGACCCACCATATTCCAAATATCGATATGAGGAAGTTTGATGACAAGGATCCTGTAACATGGATACTACAGATGGAGCAATATTTTGATCTCCATAATGTGAAAAACACATAAAAGGCGCACATTGAAACCTTATATTTAGAAAAAAATACATTTGTATGGTATCGATGGCTTTTATCTCGTAAAAAAATTGTCACCTAGTTAATTTTTATGGAGGAAATGATGGCACATTATGAGGATATAAAGAGAAACATCTTCTTTAACCAATTGATAAATCTCAAACAAAAGGGTTCAATGGTGGAGCACATTGAGGACTTCCAAAAATTGAATATAAGGGTAAAGGATATTCTAGAGGAGCACATGATTGATGTCTTCATATGGACTTTAAAGGATAACATCCAACATGAGGTTCGCCTTGGGAACCTGATTCATTGGAGAAGTCATTTAGGTTTGAAAGAAGAATTGAAAGCAAAATTATGGTGACAAGGAATCCTACCACTCACATCTATAAAGATGGAAGTGTTGCTTCTCCTAGACTTCCAAAACCTACTAGGTTTACACCACAAAAATTTTAAGATAAAAGAGAAAAAGGGATAATTTATAGTTGTGATAGAAAATACACTAAAGGTCATAAGTGTGTTGAGAATAAATTATTTTACATAGATTTTGAAGAGGAGTAAGAAAAGGAACAAGAAACTTCAAAAGAAGAGGATATACACCAAGAACCAACCCTAGAGGAAGAAGAAATGAATTTGACCATATACGGTAATGCATTGGCAAGAATTACCACTCCTCAAACTCTCAAGATAGAAGGACATGACAAGAAGAAAAATGTAATAGTGCTGATTGATTCGGGTAGTACCCATAATTTTATTCATTGTAAGGTATCAAAGGAATTGAATTGCTTCCTATACCCAGCACCAGAGTGTCAAGTGATGGTTGGAAATGGAGGAACTATAAATTTCTCTAGAAAGTGCCTTAATATCAAGCTAACCATGGGGGAATATGTATTGAATAGTCCAAGTCTCTCCATTCCAATGGGTGTGTTGATGTTGTACTAGGAGTACAATGGTTATAATATTTGGGGATGGTAGCTTTGAATTTTCAAGAACTTTTCTTGAAATTATTTTTAGAAGTAAAGGAAGTTGAATTACGTGGTATCGCAGGGAAGCGAGGAAAGATAATCAGCTCTAATGTCATGAAAAATATTTTTAATAAAGAAAAACGAGGCATAATTACACAATTAGGCTCACTAGAGGTTCAAACATCAAAATCATCTATTTCTCTAGATCTCCAAAAAGTATTGGAAAATCATTCGAAGGTGGTTGAGACTCCCAAAGGACTCCTAGATATTCGTGATCATGATCATGCTATTCATTTTATTCTAGGAAGTGTTCCCCAAAACATCAAGCCTTACAAGTATCCTTATGCTCAAAAGAGTGAGATTGAACGTATGGTTGCAGAAATGCTAGAGCTTGGTATAATTAAACCTAGTCAAAGTGATTTAGCTACTCCAGTAGTATTGGTGCACAAGAAGGATGGATCATGGCGTATGTGTCCAGATTATAGGGAGCTCAAAAAGCTCACTATTAGAGATAAATTTCCCATCCTCGTCATTGATGAATTATTCGATGAATTACATGAAGCAATTTATTTCACCAAGTTGGATCTTCGTTCTGGATATCATCAAATTAGAATGGATACTGAAGACATTTTGAAAACAACATTAAAAAAACATGAGGGTCTTTATGAGTTTTTGTTCATGCCTTTTGGCCTTACTAATACACCTTCCACATTTCAAGGTTTGATGAATTGCATTTTCAAACCCTTCCTTAGAAAATTTATGTTATTATTTTTTGATGATATACTAATCTACAACAAGTCTTGGAAGGATCATTTTGAACATGTTGAGAAGATGCTCAAACTATTGGAGGAGAAACAATTATATGAAAAAACCTCCAAATTTTTCTTTGGAGTACATAAGGTGGAATATTTGTGTCATATTGTATCTCTGAGAATGTTAAGGTAGACCCTAACAAAATTAAATCCATGAAGGAATGGAAAATCCCCACAACCATAAAGCATCTTCGAGGATTTCTGGGGTTAACACGGTATTATTGCAAGTTTGTTAAGAATTATGGGAGAGTATCGACACCTCTAACATAATTACTGAAGAAATATGCATTTTCTTGGACTCCAGAATCAACTAAGTCCTTTGAACATCTTAAAGAGGCAATGTGCCAAGCATCGGTCTTAGCTACGCCAGACTTCAAAAAAAAAATTACTATGGAATGTTTTCCTCAAGAAATGGAATTGGTGCAATTTTAATGAAAGAAGGAAGAACCATTTCTTTTGAAATTTGTCCAAACAAAGGAAAGTATTTAATGAAACCTATTTACGAGAAGGAAATATTAGCAATACTACATGCACTAAAGCAATGGTGACCTTACCTAATGGGAAGACACTTAAAGGTAAAAACATATCATGATAGTCTTAAGTAATTTTTGGAACAAAGATTATCTTCACAATAGCAGCAAAAATGAGTCACAAAGATGTTGGGTTATGGATTTGAAAACATCTACAAAAAAGGGGAGAAAAATGTAGTTGTAAATGAACTCTCAAGAAAGGATGAGGATGCGGAAGCAATTCTTTGTGCCATTTATATTATCCAACATGAGTGGATAACCGAAGCAATGGATGAATGGGAGAATGATGAAGAGGTGTGGACACTCATTCAAAATTTGTAGAAAGATCATAGTATATCTTAAACATTTAGCTGTAAAAATGATTCATTATGGTACAAAGATCTCTTATATCTTTGTAATAATTCCCAAATCAAACAAAAGATTCTTTTGGAATTGCACACCTCTCCCTTAGGAGGGCACTCAGGATTTTTAAAAACTTACTAGAGGGTTAAGAAGGATTTTTTTTGGATGCCCTTAAATCTGATATTCAAAAGTTTGTGGCAGAATGTTTAGTTTGCCAACAAAATAATGTTGAGACAGTTAAGACCCAGGTCTATTACAACCTTTATCGATTCCAAGTCAACATTGGGAGGAGGTTTCAATGGATTTTATCACATGTTTACCCAAGTTTGAAGGAAATACTATCATCATGGTGGTAGTTGATAGACTTACCAAGTATGCATAGTTTTGTGCATTATCTCATCCATTTAAATCTAGTACATTTGCTACTACATTTATGGAAACAATTCAAAAGCTGCATGGAAACCCAAAGATCATTGTAAGCAACTGTTATCACTGGAAAATCATACAAACAAAAGACATCAGGGAATGTAAAGTAGAAGGTACAAATAAGGATTTACGGGGAAGAAAGATTATACAAAATTTGAAAAATTTAACTTTTCCTAAGGTCAAGCAAGTAAACTTATCAAATAGCGCACAAAAAACACTGTAGCGATGGCAGCCTTTTGTGTGTGAAGATCTTCACATCTATCCCTCAAGTATCTGTGCGATACTAGGTATGGCAGAAGGTCACCATCTAGGACCGCTTGGCACACTTGAAGAAGGAGATTCCCCACTCAAGCTAGCCAGTTACAACCACCTTGGAGCCACCTTGAGGCCTAAAGTGTAGCACATATTGGAATCAGCCTCCCACTCTTGTGTCAACATCCACAATTGTACCAAGAGAGGGAGGGAAATTTGAATTTTCTTGTAAAATACCACTATGGGAAGAATAATAGAGAACACATTGTTATGCTAGCCAAATTGCTTGAGAGCAAACCAGCATTGTGTTTTCCAAGCACAAAGGAGTGGAAGGATTCAACTATTCTCCATCCAACACCTCAATCCAAGAGAGGAAGTTCACCAAGTGTCTGTTATTCTACCATCCGTCAAGGAGAGAAAGAGGCTTGCAAGAAGCTTAAAGGGAAGAGCCCTCCTTGCCTTGAATATTAGAGCTCCATATCTCTAATGATTAATCGCAAGTGTTTTAGCATCCTATCTCTTATACCATCGGTGACTAATAAAAGGGTAAGGGTTCTCCATTTAGATTATTAGTGTGTTTGACTTGATTGAGCTTGTTATTATATTTGTATATGTTGTTTTTGGTTTCTCCTCTTTTGTAGCATGCTATGTTATTTACTTAGTTTACTACATTTTATGTTGTTCTAATAACAATCTAACAAACCAATTGACATGTTACTATCTTATAGTAAAGCAGCCTCCCCTACCAAGCATAGTGCATTTAGTCTTCCCATGTGTCAAATTCACTACAACAGGAATGGCGACTCCACTTATTTCTTCTTTTAAGCTAATGGTTGTTGTTTGTAGGGACTCTCTCCTTCCCAGACTTACTACAGGACCATTCATTCTTCCCCCCAGCATTTCTCATTCACCCTCAGTGAAGAGATTCAGCTCAAAGAAGGCGAAATTTTTGGGCACTGCAAATCCACGCGCGTTCAGCCCAGACAGACGCGCAAATCGCGCGCCTGCGTGAAAATAAGCCGCAAAGAAACCAATGAGCAATTTTTTCACTATTTTCCCTCATTTTAGAAATTGAAAAGTGATTGGTAACCCATAATAAATTTCCCATCATTATGTTATGGTTTTTCTTGACTGGTTAGGACATTTTTTTTATTGAACTTTAGCTTAAAAATTAGATTGTTTTAATTTTAGTTTATTATCATCACGAATGATACATAGTTTAAGTAGGGGTGAGAAAGTAGCTTTTAATCCACACATGCTATCTAAACGAACTAGTTGTTGATAATAGACACCAAACACATAGGATTAATTAGTGGAAAGTAAGTGGCCCATACATCCACACAACTTTAGCTAGTTTTTTTATTTTTCAATTTTTTTTCATTAGTTTAGTTCAAATTTTTGCATTAGGATTTGGGAGAATGACCAAAGTATCACAAAAAAGGAAAGTAAGATCTGCCACCCTTGCACCTCTCGGTGAGCCTGGGTATGCATATGAAAGCTTCCTAAATATAGTTTTCCATCTCCATATAGTGCAAAATTTAGTCTAATTAGAAAAAATTGTAAGCGGCCCATTATCCGCACATTGTTTATTTTCTGAAAAGAACAACCACACATAGTGTAATTAGCGAAGAAGTGTAAAGGATCACTGCATATCCATATCTTATAAAAATTTTATTGTACACTTTAGAACACACATGAATATTCATTAAATTAGGACCTTGGTCCTCTTTTTACAGTCACTTCACCAAGGCACACCTTAAACAAATTAAGGCTCTCTAAAACTAACCACTAATTGAACTCACTAAATTATCCCCACAGGGGCCACAAAAGAAATTATAGTTCAGGTTAGGACCATTGGGGGTATGCATCTAATAATTCACCATGGTCATTCTACATTTTGAAACATAGATGTTCATTGTTTAGGGAGCTCAAAATCCGTCTATCCGCCTACGGAATAGAATTCAACAATGCTATAGAGACTTGATTCAGAGGGGGTTAAGATTAGGTCTAGTGGATGCAGTACTGTTTGGGGCTACCTAACCCATCTAGTGCTTGGCACTGCTATTCGAATACCAAGAAACTCAAGAATCGAACACTCACCTGGGATGATGGTACTTTAGTGGCCAAATATAGGGCATCCTTCCTTATAGGTGACGGTGCAGGCATCACTAGATCCTCATACCTTTACCTTGGTCGATTCTTCGACTGCTGGAAGACATCGCCAGTTCTTTCAGGCTGTTAGCCCCAGTACCCATCAAAAGATATTTTCACAAGGCCCAGTTACATTTGAGAGTGTGAGTACAATTAAGTATCATATGCAAAACAACCAAAACCATTCGTTTTTCTTGTTTGATCACATAGCACTAATCTAAAGGAGAAAATTACCATTTATTTTTCACTTTGTTTTATGTATGTGATCACATTTTCTTTGATAATAATCTCTCTCCTCTCAGAAAACTAAAAAATATTTCCAAAATTAAACCAATTCGACACCATAACGGACCCAACGGGACCTCGTCGATCTAGATGTTTTTTAGACCTTCCCCCATTAGAGGGAGGAGTGTCAGGTCTTTCGCCATTTAGGCATCAAATACGACACATGGACACCCTTATTTTTTCATCCTTTATCAAGGCATATTTAGTTGGAAACCCCCAAGGGTCACCCAACGCAACACATGTGGAAACCCCAATAGGGTCACCACACACAACTCCTCCCACAACCCCCAGAGGGCAGAGGAGGGCTAACCCTATGGGAAGTCAGTAGAACACATAGCAGGGTACGTCATAGCATAATATCCCCCATGCACCCCCCATACACAACCACGCCCATATTCCTGTGTTTCCATAGTACACAATGGCACTCAATACTCATTTACCTTTTCTAGCATCATTAAACCTCCCAGATCTATCAAAGCTAACTAATGATCCCATTGTGCACAGCCAAAATTAGGCCCCCATGCCCACGAAGCTCCCTTCGGACATTCCAAAATTCAAAGGGAAGCAAGCGAAAGACCCTATAAATCATATAATGACTTTCCACTTATGGTATTCATCCAATCATATTATTGATGATATTATTCGACTAAGGCTGTTTCAGCGCACCTTAACCAGACTTGCCACGAAATGGTATGTGGAGAAGCCTTCTGCTTCGCATGGAACCTTTACCGCCCTCGCTACTACGTTCCTCACATATTTTTAGTTACCCATCCACCATGATTCAGGGATGGAGTTACTAACTCATTTTAGGCAAACGTCAGTTGTCCATATCTTGGACCATCTCCATGAATGGTGGCGACATCGAAATTTAAGCAAAGCCAAACTCAATGATAGAGCTTTACTGGACCTATTTTTCAAGACTCTCACAAAAAATATTTCAAAATATGTAGCAACCCAAGGACCTACCTCTGAGGAGGATGCCATTAGTAAATCCCAGCAACTCAAACTTATATACACCCAATCAGGATACATTTACAACGTCTTGCCTAACGCCTCGCACCGTCAAACTTACAAAGAATTTCCAGGCGCGTCGAATACTACAGACAGATTGATCGGGTCATTGAGCCAAGATCACCTAGGAAGCAGTATTCCCTACCCAGGTTACTCGTATGAACATTAGGGGAATTTTGAGGTCTAAAATGGGCCTCCTAAGGAAATTATAAAATAATAGTGGGAAAAATCAAATAAGATTTGATGACATCATCAAATTTTAGAGGGAAAAATGAAAAAACTACTTTTTCAACTCATATTTTCAACTTATCTCCCAAAGTTTTTACTCAAATTTCGAGTGGGAGTACTCGTTGGATGCGAAATTTAATTCCTCATCCAATGAGTACCTATGTTGCATACTTTCGATAGGTCCTACTACACGAAAAATGAGAAATACATAAAAAAACGTGATTACAATCACGTTTTTATGTATTTCTCATTTTTCGTGTAGTAGAGTTCATCGAAAGTATGCAACATGGGTACTCTTTGGATGAGGAATTAAATTTTGCATCCAATGAGTACTCCCACTCGAAATTTGAGTAAAAATTTTGGGAGATAAGTTGAAAATACGAGTTGAAAAAGTAGTTTTATTATTTTATTATTTTTTAATATTTTTACCCTTTTATTTAAAAATGGTAAATCATCCCCCATGGTTGACATCATCATCTTGAATCCTATTGGTTGTTATAAAGTTTATTTTTGTTGTACATTTTTCTTAGGAGGCCCATTTTAGACCTCAAAATTCCCCTAATGATCTAATCATAAATCGCACAACCTGGCTACCCCCAAAGTCACTATGCACCTTTGCAGAATATGACAAATATGGTGTCATCCTACCACCATCAACAGGGAGGAGCATACCCTCCCTCGTAGGGGACCCAATACTCAGTTAGGAATGTTGATGGAAGAGATCCCCCCCAACAATATTACACCAACCAGGGACATGGGAACATGGTTGCCTCATTCTCTTGAGTTTTCTAACTTTCCACTTAGGGAGTTACCAGGTTCATCGAATACTGTAAAAGGTTTGATCGAGTCTTTGGCCCAAGATAACCTAGGTAGCATTAATCAGTACCCAGGAGACTCAGAGAGTTACCACGCACATTGATATTGTAGATGGTTTGATCGAGTCTTTTGCCCAAGGTCACCTAGGCAGAAGTAATCAGTATCCATGATACTCAAGGAGTTACCAGGTGCATCAAATACTGCAGACGGTTTGATCCGGTATTTGGCCCAAGGTCACCTAGGAAGCAGTAATCAACACCTATGATACTCAGGGAGTTACCAGGCACATCAAATATTGCAGACAATATGATTGGGTCTTTTTCCTAAGGTCACCTAGGAAATAGTAATCAGTACCCAGGATACTCATAAGATTCTACTCAGAACATATCACAACTTGGCTATCGTGAAAGTCACCCCAGCAGTCATATACCAACCATGGACAAGGGAACCAATATCCCCCATTCCCCGCATAGAATGGACCACCACCAACATAATGCACCAGTCAATCTAGTGCAACCTTCCCAGGCTCATCAACAACCATACAACCAAGAGAGTTATGACAATCCTCCAAATGTTGTAGAAAGAAGTCGAGGAAAAAACAAAAGGGAGATCTTGGACAGGGGGTAGTAACCAAAATCCCCCCCATGATCTCAGTTTGGGGGCAACCCCAACCAAAATCAAAACCAGGGGCCAAGTAACAACTCCCAAGGGAAAACTAGAGCTCAGAGTATTTTATCATAGAACTGTAAGAAGTACAGTGATCAACACTTCATCTGGACCACATGCCCACCCCCTCCACAACACATTTCAGGTACACCCTCTATTTTTTATTTGAATTTAATTTATTCAAAAATATTTTTATGAAATGATTTTACTTGGGGTATTGGCTGCAGGTATTGCAGGCACGCAAAAACACTATATGCCCTAGACAATAAAGGTATAAGAGCATGTATCATTATGCCCCTAGCATGATAGGATCCCCAAAGAATCTTTGCATATCCTGACATCATTTCTCCACAAGAATCAACCATATGGTCCAGTCACCCCGCCATATTTATCATCACCCCACCTTGCACATGATAAACATTCTTATCAGTCGATAGAGACTCACTCTCCATAGTGTCCATCACTTAAGTAGACCATGCACCAAAAATATGACACCATGGCCGCCATAACATCCAAGTCTGGGAAGCACTTCATGTTAATTAATCCATCATGCATTAAGTAAATTTTTACCATGTCACAATAAAACCCCTTTCCTGGACTGACATTATCATAAGAAGATCGAATACACACCACCATGTCTCGCACTTGGCCTACCACACCCCCATCATCATAGCCCATCTGTGACACCGTTTCATCCACTTCACCACCCTCGCATTGAGACTAACCAATGGGGCCCCCACCCTCAACAAAAACACCTTCCTCACATCATCAGTGAGTGATCATTTTCATGTTTTTGGGGCACATGTCTCTGTTCTTGTACATCCAAAGTCATTTTATATTCTTTTGGCAAGTGTACAAATATTTTTTAGGATAACCACCCCACCCATCCATCCACTTTTCTCCCTTGGGAGCAGTCCCTAATCACCCTTGGTCAGAGCTTCACACTCGTTACCCAAACCCACCATAACACTCATAACAACCATATACTAGACGTTCTACCAACCCTAGAGTTTTCCTCACCAGAAATTGTTATGACTGTCTCCACCTGCATCTACAAGATTTGACCTTGGGCTGCTAAACTCCCATCGTCAGTTACAACCAATTCTCGTCATCATGCATATGTTAACCTATCACACCCACCTGCTACATCAGAGACCCTGGTCCCTTGAATCAGTACTTCTCTCCATCGGTTAAGGCTTCATTCTTGTCAACTTCAATAACCATCTTTCAAGAAGAATGTAGTACCTTGGATGGCTCCTCACCTTAATAGGGGCATTCTTGGATGGAAATATGGGAGTCATCATTGCTAATTTATGTCATCGATCATGCTGACATTCAACTACAACATAAGCTTTCATGTCTAGATGGTATCGTACTTCATAACCATTTCACTTTGTCAGAATTCTTCGAAGAATCGTGCCATCATAAACATCTCTTTCAACAATGCTTAGACGAGAAGGTCCTAGTCATAAACCCATGCATACAATTATAATTTATTCCAAAAACATGCCAGACCATGATTATGAATTTGGGCACTACATTCCACCTATTTTCAAAGAAAAAACGCCCTTGAGGGTGTCATCAATCATCGTCATCAACAAGCAGCAGGTCACTACCACACAAGTGACACAAAAAAAACCTATATCTATCATATAAGATTTAACTAGCTAAAGAATCACGAGCATGGGACATGCCCGCCTCGTAGAAATATTGTATTTATTTGATCTCTTACAAGTTTCCAATAGAACATGATCCCTCTTTTAAATTATATTATGAGGTCTTTTACTCTCTCTCTCTCAAACGGATTATACATAAAAAAAAAATATAATGTATTTCGGCTATACAATTCTTCCTAGACCTCATACATTAGGGAGAAAATGTTATCACTCGAAAATCGTACAAGAAAAATACATCAGGGAACTTCAAGAAAAAGGTACAGATAAGGATTTATAGGGAAGAAAGACATTACAAAATCTGAAATTTTTTACTTTTTCTAAGGTCAAGCAGGAAAAATTATCAAATAGCACACATAAACACATACCCTAAGTGATCTACACGACCTTTTCTTCAATAGTAGCAAAGATATTTGCTAATATCCCTCAAATAGATGCATGATCTTGGGTATGGCAGAAGGTCACCATCCAGGACCACTTGGCACACTTGAAGAAGGAGATTCCCCACTCAAGCCAGCCAAGTACAACCACCTTGAGGCCTCAAGTGTAGCACACAATGGAATCAGCCTTCCACTCTTGTGTCAACATCCACAATAGTACCAAGAGAGGGAAGGAAATTTGAATTTTTCCTATAAAAGACCGCCATGGAAAGAATAATAGAGAAAAAATTGTTATGTTGGCCAAATTGCTTAAGAGAAAACCAACATTGTGTTGTCCACGCAACAAGGAGTGGAAGGATTCAGTTGTTGTCCATCCAACACCTCAATCCAAGAGAATAATTTCACCAAGTGTCCGTTATTATACCATATGTAAAGGAGAGAGAGGCACTTGCAAGAAGCTTAAAGACAATATCCCTCCTTGCCTTGAATATTAGAGCTCCATAGCTCTAAGGATTCATTTCAAGTGTTTTAGCGTCCTATCCCTTATACCATCAGTAACTAATAAAAGGGGAAGAGTTCTTCATTTGGATTATTAGTGTGTTTGACTCGATTGAGCTTGTTATTGTATTTTTATATGTTGTTTCTTGCTTCTCCTCTATTGTAGCATGCTATGTTGTTTACTTATTTTACTACATGTTATGTTGTTCCACTAACAATCTAACAAACCAATTGACTTGTTACTTGCTTGTAGGAAAGCACCCTCCCCTACCAAGCACGGTGCATTTTGTCAGCCCATGTGTCAAATGCACTACAACAGTGAAAAAGATCCCAATTTTACAGGAAATTTTTGGACGAAATTATTTTCTTTTTTGCATACTCAAATACCTCATAGTTCATCATATCATCCTCAATTTTATGGGCTAACTAAGATAATGAACAAATGTTTGGAAGTATTTCTTCGTTGCTTTGTATCTGATAAACAAACACAATGGTTCAAGTGGTTACCTCTTGTTGAAGGGTGGTATAACACTTCCTTCCATACTGCAACAAAAATGACCCCATTTATGGCACTTTATGGATATTATCCACCATCCATCATATCATATTTATAAAAAAATTATAAGGTTCAAGCAGTGGAATATCACATCGAGCATAAACAACAAGTTATCCAACTCTTAAAGGATAACGTCATTTTGGCATAGAATCGAATGAAACAACATGTCGATCAACATTGTAGCAAAAGAAGTTTTGATGTAGGCGAATCGATATTTTTACGGCTACAACCATACAAAAAAAATGTCCCTCAAGCAAGCTAAGAAAGATAATAAATTATCACCAAAGTATTATGGTCCTTACAAGGTATTGCAAAAGATTAGTACTATGGCATACAAATTGGAGCTTCCTACATCTTCCCGAGTGCACCCATTTTTACATGTTTCATGCTTAAAGAAGGTTATAGGTGATAAACTCCTAGTTAAAACAATATTTCCAGAACTTGACAAAGAAGGAAAAATCATATTGGAACATGAAGCAATCATAGAAACAAGAAATCAACAGCTATGAAATCGATCAATTTCAAAGTATCTCATCAAGTGGAAGAACTTACTCGCTGAAGATTCAATATGGGAGGATGATAATTTTATAGAGAATAATCCAGAACTACTAAGTGTTGAGGAAAAAATGTGTTTGAAGGAGAGGGGCATGCCTAGGTCCCTATAATGCTAGTGTATCCCCTTATTTTTATTGTTATTATAGCCCCCTTATTATTATTGTTTTACCCACATAGTCCCCATATTGTTATTATTGTGTCCCATACAAACCTACCATTTTTATTTTTGTGCCCTTACATTGTTATTTTTATGTTGGCTAGGATTATTTGGCGACCCATTGGACTCCTATATATATAAAGGATGTTTTGTCATTTGTATCATCTAAGAATTGTTCATTTATGTAATGTAAAGGAGGTTTCCCTCTCGAAGAGGTTGATTTATAAGGCGTTGATCTATCTTTTCTTCGATTTTATGAGTTGGCTCCATAACATTTTTCACAACATTAGGGTGGTAGACCTTAGATTTATAGTGATAAAAAGGCATAGACAATTGGGTATGTTGGAGAGAGTATTCCTTGGATTTATGAAACATTGAGTAGTAGTCAAGTTGATCATTAGGAATCTATTACCAAGATGGAAGGTAAGATTTTTGATAAATTTGTTTCTATTTTAATTGACCTTGGATATAAATATAGTTATATCATTCTTGATCTGGTGGAAAAGTGTTTCTTGAATAAATAAGTGCATGTAGAGTCTTGGTTGGTGCAGTTTGATACAAGAACCAAGAAAAGACTTCATCATTTGGTGAGTGCTTGTGCATTTGAGTTGAATGGCATGCCTACATTAGTGCATATGAATGTGCTTCCTTTGGGTTCACAGAATATGCTTTTGGGTATAGATTGGTTGTACCTTCACAAGATGAAGGTAGATTGTTATGAGAATGATATTGAGCTCTTGGATGATGATGGAAAGAACAGAATCTTGTAGTGTAAGAATAAGCCTACATTAGTTAGAATGGTTACACCTATGCAGGAAAAGAGCGATAGAAGGAAAGTGTGCGTATTGTTTGTAGTTCATATTTATAGTGAAAAAGGAAAGGATGTTGAGGGTGTTGAAGTCTTGAAGAGGTATTGAGTTTTGTAGCAGTTTTAGGATGTATTCCCAACAAATATTTCAGAGTTACCACCTCGTAGGGAAGTGGAAGATTCTATTGTGTTGATGCTGGGAGAAAAACCAACATCAAAGGCACCGTATATGATGAGCACTCCAGAGTTAGTGGAACAAAAGTTGCAGCTTAAGGAAATTCTTGATAAGGGATACATTAGGCCATGTGTGTCACCATGGGGTGCACTAGTGTTGCTTGTGAGGAAGAAGAGTTTTACTCTTAGGTTATGTATTGATTACAGGAAATTGAATAAGGTAACAATTGAGAATAGGTACCCTTTGTTGTGGATTGATGACTTGTTTGATCAGCTAAAAGGAGCAACAATGTTCTCAAAGATTGACTTGAGATCAAGATATCATTAGGTACAAGTTAAAGAAGAGGACGTCTACAAAAATTCATTTTGTACCAGGTATGGGAATTATGAGTTTGTATTAGTTCCTTTTGGTCTTAATAATGCTCCATCTACTTTGATGTGTTTGATGAATGGTGTGTTTCTTCATGATTTGGACAGGCTTGTGATACTATTCATTAATGACATATTGGTATACTCTAAGAATGAGGAATATAATGCATAACATCTAGCACCAATGTTAAAATTATTGAGAGAGCATCAGTTGTATTCCAGTCTTAGTAAGTGAAATTTCTTTCAAACATAAGTTCATTACTTGGATCATGTTGTTTCCAAGGAAGGTATAACAATGGACCCAAAATATATTAGATATATCAGGGAGCTGACAGCTCCTACGAATGTGGATGAGGTCATATAATTCATGGGATTAGAAGGTTATTACAAGTGGTTCGTTAGGAACTTCTCATCGTTTGCCTATCCTATTACATATTTGCAATGAAAAGGGAAGAATTTTGAATGGACTGAGGAGTGTTCAATTAGTTTTAAGCAGTTGAATCATTTTCTTACAAATGCTCTAGTCTTGAAGATTGCATATCCTAACAAAGAGTTTGCGGTATGTACAAATGCCTGTAAGAGAAAAATTGGTGGAGTCCTAATGCAGGAAGGAAAGGTGGTATGCTACAAGTCAAAGAAGTTAAATGAGCACGAGAAAAATTATGTGACTCATGATCTTGAGTTGGCATCTATCATTCATGATTTGAATATATGGAGGTTCATCTTGATGAGTGATCATAGTGGGTTGAGGTACTTATTTGGTCAACCCAATATAAATTCCATGCAACACAGATGGTTGGATACCCTTAGTGAGTTTGATTTCAAGATCAGGTATGTCACGGGAAAGGACAATAGCGTTGCAATTGCTCTTAGTAGAAGAGTGCATGTGAATCACATTCCAACAATGAGTTCTTATGGGACAAACTTCGAGGAGAATATCTTGCAGGTAGGACAACACAATGGCAAGTATTAGCAGTTGAGGCATAGGCTACAATATTAGGGTACTAGTGATCAGGATGTGGATTATAATATCACAAGAGATGGCTTGGTCAAATTCATGAACAAGATTTATGTGTTCGATAACAATGAGATCAAGAAGCTTATATTGAGGGAATTTCATGTTAAGTCGTATTCAAGTCACATGGGATATCAGAAGAAATTTCCGGTAGTTAAGAAGTTCTACCATTGGCCGAAATTGAAGAAAGAGGTTCCTAAGTTGTTGCGAGATGTTTGGATTGTTAGCAAGTAAAAAAAGAGTGTAAACATCCAGGTGCTTTACTACAGCTGATTCTGATTCCAAAGTGGAAATGGGATGTCATTTCCATGGAATTCATTACATTTTTTTTTAGGACATTGAGACAACATGATTCCATCATGGTTGTGGTTGACGGGTTAATTAACGTAGCTCATTTCATTGCACTTAAATCTACAAATTCAGCTAGTGATGTAGCTCAGATTTTCATTAGGTAGATAGTGAGATTGCATGGGGTTCCCAAGAAGATAATATCAAAAAGAGATGCCAAGCTCACTTCTAGGTTTTGGAAGGAGTTGTTTGCAAGTTTAGGTATAGAGTTGGCTTTCAACACAACTTATCATCCACAAACATATGGATAGACATAGAGGGTTAACATGATTCTTGAATACATGTCAAGCACGTACATTATGAATCAACATAAGAAGTGGGATGCTTATCTTCCACTAATGGAGTTTGCATATAATAATGGGTATCAAGGGTCCTTGAATATGAGTCTATTTAAGGTTCTTTATGGGAGAATTTGCAATACTCCTATCAACTAGAGTGATCCAGTGAACAGGGTAATGATTGGACCAGATTTGTTGGCAGAGACAGAATAAGAAATGCAAATTATCAAGAGGAATTTGAAGGCAACATAGGAAAAAATAGTTATGTAGATCAACACAGGGTATTTAAGAAGTTTCAAGTTGGGGAACATGTGTACTTGCACATCAAGCGCAAGAGGATCTCTTGAGGATTGGGTCATGTGTCAAGTTGGCACATCGATATCGCGGGCCTTTCGAGATCCTTGAGAGGATTGGACAAGTGGCATATAGACTTTCACTTCCTCCAACAGTGAAAGTACATGATTTTTTCCATATTTCATTTCTTACGGAGTATGTCTAGGATGTTGATCATGTGATTGACTAGTCTATATTACAGGTGGAACCAAAGGGAAAATTCTAGCCATAACCACAATTCATATTGTAGTGGAAACATCTCATGCTCTGAAACAGAGAAATCGAGTAGGTTAAAGTGCAACGAAAGAAATTTTGGCCTGATGATGCTACATGTGATATGGCTGATCATGTGCGGGATATTTATCCTTCATTATTTGTTGAATTGAGAAAATGAGTTTTTGGTATATGTACATGGATGTTTAGGTATATACTGCAATGAGTTGTGTTATAAAGCTCCCATAAGAAGTATGATTGTCATGTTTGTCATGATGGTCATGGTTTGCAGTAGTTGTTAATTGTAAATACTAAATCAAGTTATGTTATAAAGTTCCATGGAAAGTATGTATTTTTTTTTCCAGTATTTTGTTGGTCATAGGTTTCATTGAACATCGAGGACAGTGTTGCCCCAAGGGGGGGGTGGGGGGGGTTTAACAACCCCTAGTTGATTTTATATTTAAATAAAATAAGACGAAGGTCATGGGACACATATTCCATGCTGGATGTTGGGAAAAACATAGTGATCAGTATCACTGGTGATTAATTAGTGGTTATGTAAATTAGAAAAGGAAAAGTGGAAATAATTGGCATTTATTTAGAAAATAAAGGAAAATAGGAGAAAAGGAAGGTGAAGAGACACATATTTGCATGAGAGTGAAATTGAAGGAAAATGAAGAAAATACAGGCCTCATTGATAAAAATGCTTATGAGGATCAATTCACAGCTTTTGTTGGTTAAGCTTTTTTCAGTTGAGATTTTTCTAGTTTAGCCTTGGAGCTTTCATTTCATCCTCCCATTATCTCACACTCTTTCACACTTAGAGCATTCTTGGATCACTTTGGCATACATAGAATTTGGAGGGAGAAAGAAAATGAAATAAATAAATCACAAGAGAATAGCTGGATTAGCAACAACAATTGGATTGCTTGGCATGTAACAAGTTGCATGTGTGATTTCCTTGCTGATTTATGGATGTATGGTATATGCATGTGTTTTTATGGTTATGTTTTGTCATTGGCATAGATATTTTCATGGATTGATACTGGTTTTAGCCTTGCCTTTCCATTTCCTGGATAGTCATGGTTTTGTGGGTTTTTTCTACTTGTTGCTTTTCTTATTGGTGCTCGGGTTCCTTATGGCTATGGGTTGGAAAAAAACACTAGAATCCCTAGAAAAACTTGGGTTGAGTTACTAGTCTTAGAGCCTAGGTTGCAAGAAATTATTTGAAGCCCTTGGTGGGTTCATTTACTAGTCCTTGGAGACAGGTTGGACAAATGCTCTAGAGCCATCGTAGGGTTGTGGGTTGAGTTATTAGTTCCTGGAGCACTAAACAACTTAGGTAGATACCGATCTAGTTGGTGTTAGTGATGCCTGACTATAAAGGTGGAATCACTAGATGAGGGTTGAGGTGGTTGGCCTTTGTAAGCCCTATTTTGGTTTTTTTTTAGTTTAATCCATGAGATCCCACATTAATTCTTAGAATATGGCATGAAGGTGATTGAATGAAAGAGATATTTAGTTCAGCCCAATCTATGGTCAAGTGGTACGTGGAAGTCCCTAACTTGGTTGGTATTTTCATATGTTAATATGAGACAATTCCTTATTGTGATCTATGAGCATTTGTAGCAATTATGTTGGTGATATTATGGTTGAGATTCCATGGTTTCTATTCTAGTTATTTTTTGGTTATATGATGTGTATTATCTATGGCTCTCTTCTTGAATTGTTTAGTTATTGATTGGTTGATAAATGTATGGACTAATAAGTGTTGTTGCAGCTATGTGGAGAGGGAATATATTCTTCTTGGTGATTTTCATATGAATCTTAGACTATCATGATAACATATGCCTTCATGACCTGTAGATTACATGTTTTCCATGTGTTTGAAAAAAATTCTAGTGTGTTCTAGGAGGTCTAGGTCCAGTTCTTCATTTGATTTTGAATGTTTAGCTTTTTCCTCACATGAATAATGATTCTAGAAAGTCTTAGGCAATTCCGAGCAGTGGTCTGGAGGTTGGCCTAGAATTGTGGCCCAAATATCGAGACAACACCCTCTGAACTGGACAAGTTGGGTCACAATCACATGGAGGTAGCGTTGTGCATGCAATTAGATGCTTATAACTACACTCAGGCCTAGTCATGCATACGATTAGGAATCTAGGTCGGTGAAATAGAGCCCTAGATCAGGGTTTGGCCACTTAGTGTAGTCCTTTGGCCCCTGGGTGTCCTGTTGCCCCTAGGGATGTTATGAGTTGTCAATCTGTGGTTATTTTGTAGGCCCCACTTCCTTAACTAGAGCTTGGAGGTCAATTCATGCCATATTAACTCTTCATCTCATGTTTACCTTGGTAGGCTGGTGAAATTAGGTAAATGTGGGAGGGGTGGTTACATAATACATGTAGCTAAACTTAAAATGAATTCAATTTCTTTAGGACTTTTGGACTCTATATTTTATATGTTTATGTATAAATATCTAAATAGATTCAACTAATCTTGTAATGTATTAAAAAAATTAGTGACTCAATTTTACCAATTTTGGAAACCAATTTTGATCGCACAATCACATAAACATGTAAGAGAAATAATTAGCAATTGCACAACACAAATGTATCTGGGGAAAGCCTCAACTAAAAACTTTGCTATCTGTGTATTTCAAAAAATCAAGAAAATGAAACAATACAATTGTATTTCCCTTCCTAAGAAACCTTTGCACTCTGTTGACTGTATCATTGTTATGAAACCAACTCCAAAAATAGAAGAAAAGAGAGATCAATGCCTTAGAAATCAGCCACTTCGAGGGGCCAACATCCAATACATTACATAAATGAACAATTCTAGGATGCTAAAAATGACCAAAACCTCCTTATATATATAGGAGTCCATGGGGCCACAATATAATCCTAGCTGACCTAGCAATAATAATGTAAGGGCACAATAATAACAATATTGGGGTTACAGGGGTACAACAATAACAATAAGGGGGCTACACTAATAACAATAAGTGACTAAACTATTAATATAGGGACCTAACATGCCCCTCTCCTTCAAAAAAGTTTTGTCCTCAATGCTTGAGTAGCTATGGGTGCTTCTGTATAAAATTCTCATCCTCCCATGTAGAATCTTCAGTGGTTAAGTTCTTCCACTTGATGAGATACTCTGAAATTGATCGATTTCGTAGTTGTCGAGTTCTTGTTTCCGTGACTGCTTCAGGTTCCAATATGATTTTTCCTTCGTCATCATGTTCTAGAAATATTGTTTGAACTGGAATATTTTCACCTATAACCATATTTAAGCATGAAACATGGAAAATTGGATGTACTCGCGAAGAAGCAGGAAGCTCCAATTTGTATGCCATAGTACCGATATTTTTCAACACCTTTTAAGGACCATAGTACTTCGGCAATAATTTATTATCCTTCTTAGCTTGCTTGAGGGACATTTGTTTGTATGGTTGTAGCCATAAAAATACCCAGTCTCCTACACCAAAACGTCTCTCACTGTGATGTTGATCTTCCTGTTGTTTCATTCGATTTTGTGCCAAATTTAGGTTATCCTTTAAGAGTTGGAGAACTTCTTTTTGATGCTCGATGTGATATTCCACTACTTGAACCTTAGAATTTTCTCTTAAATATTATGTGATGGATAGTGGATGATATCCATAAAGTGCCACAAATGGGGTCATTTTTGTTGTAGTATGGAAGGAAGTGTTATACCACCATTCAGTGAGAGGTAACCACTTGACCCATTTTGTTTGTTTATCAGATACAAAACAACGAAGATATCCTTCCAAACATTTATTCACTATCTCAATTTGACCATCGGATTGAGGATGATAAGATGAGCTATGAGCTAGTTGAGTACCCAAACAAGAAAATAAATCTGTCCAAAAATTTCGAGTAAAAATGGGATCTCTATCACTCACACTAATCTTTGGGTTTCCATGTAGCTTTTGAATTGTGTCCATAAATGTAGTTGCAACTATACTTGCTTTAAATGGATGAGATAATGTACAAAAGTGTGCATACTTGGTAAGTCTATCAACTACCGCCACGATGACACTCTTTCCTTCGGACTTAGGTAAACCTGTGATAAAATCCATTGAAATATCCTCCCAATGTTGACTTGGAAAGGATAAAGGTTGTAGAAGACTCGGGGTCTTAATTGTCTCAAATTTATTTTTCTGCCAAACCAAACATTCCTCTACAAACTTTTGAATATTAGATTTAAGGCCATCCCAAAAAAAATATTTCTTCACCCTGTGTTAAGTTTTTAAAAATCCCGAGTGATCTCCTAAATTAGAAGTGTGCAATTCCAAAAGAATCTTTTGTTTTAGTTGGGAACTCTTACAAAGATAAGAGTGATATTTATACCATAAGGAATCATTTTTCCAACTAAATGTATCATATGTACTAGGATCTTGCTGCAAATTTTGAATGAGTGTCCACACTTCTTCGTCCTTCTTCCATTCATCCCTTGCTTCAATTATCCAATCTCGTTGGATAATATAAATTGCACAAACCAATGCTTCCACCTCTTCATTATTTCTTGAGAGTGCATCTGCAATAACATTTAGCTTCCCTTTTTTGTAGATTATTTCAAGGTCATAACCCAACATCTTTGTGACCCATTTTTGCTACTCTTTTGATGATACTCTTTGTTCCAAAAAGTGTTTAAGACTATCATGATCAGTTTTTACCTTGAAGTGTCTTCCCATTAGGTAAGGTCGCCATTTCTTTAGTGCATGTAGTATTGCTAACATTTCCTTCTCATAAATAGCTTTCTGTAAATACTTTCCTTTGATTGGATGAATTTCAAAAGAAATGGGTCTTCCTTCTTGCACTAAAAAATCACCAATTCCATTTCCTGAAGCATCACATTCCACAATAAAGGTATTTGTGAAATCCGACGTAGTTAAGACTAGTGCTAGGCACATTTCCTCTTTAAGATGTTCAAAGGCCTTAGTTGCTTCAAGAGTCCCTGAAAATGCATATTTCTTTAATAATGTTGTTAGAGGTGCTGCTATTCTCCCATATTTATTAACAAACTTGTGATAATACCTTGTTAACTCGAGAAATCCTCGCAATTTCTTTATGGTTGTGGGGAATTTCCATTCCTTAATGGCTTTAATTTTTTTAGGGTCTACCTTAACACCCTCGTGAGATACAATATGACCTAGATATTCCACCTCTTGTACTCCAAAGAAACATTTGTATTCTTTTTCAGATAATTGTTTCTCCTGCAATAGTTTGAGTACCCTGTCAACATGTTGAACATGATCCTTCCAAGACTTGCTATAGATTAGTATATCAACAAAAAATACTAGCACAAATTTTCTAAGGAAGGGTTTGAAAATGGAATTCATCAACCCTTGAAATGTAGAAGGTGCATTGGTAAGGCCAAAAGGCATGACCAAAAATTCATAATGACCCTCATGAGTTCGAAATGCTATTTTTGGAATATCTTCAGTCTTAATTCTAATTTGATGATATCCTGAACGAAGATCCAACTTGGTAAAATAAATTGCTCCATGTAATTCATCCAATAATTCATCAATCACAAGAATGGGAAATTTATCTTTAATAGTGAGCTTATTGAGCTCCCTATAATCCAGACACATGCGCCATGATCCATCCTTCTTATGTACCAATACTAATGGAGCAGAGAAAGAATTTTCACTAGGTTGAATTATACCAACCTCTAACATTTCTGCAATCATACATTCAATTTCGCTCTTTTGGACATAAGGATATCTATAAGGACTGATGTTTGGAGGAACACTTCCTGGAATCAAATGAATAGCATGATGATGATCACTAATAGGTGGGAGTCCTTTGGGAGTTTCAAACACCTTGGAATGATTTTCCAAGACTTTTTGGAGATCTGCAGAAATAGATGATTTTGATGTTTGAACTTCTAGTGAGCATAATTGTGCAATTACGCCTCGTTGTTATTTATTCAGAAGCTTTGTCATGACATTAGAGCTTATTATATTTCCTGGCTTCCCTCCGATACCCTATAATTTGACTTCCTTTCCTTCTGAAAAAAAATTCAAGAAAAGTTCTTGAAAATTAAAATCTATTGTCCCCAAAGATTGTAACCATTATACTCCTAGTACAACATCAGTGCCTCCCATTGGAATGGAAAGCATTGGACTATTTAATACATATTCCCCCATGGTTAGCTTAATATTATGGGATTTTCTAGAGAAATTTATAGTTCCTCCATTTGCAACCATCACTTGACATTATGGTGCTGGGTATAGGAACCAATTCAATTCCTTGGCTACCTTAAAATGAATAAAACTATGGGTACTACCCGAATCAATCAACACTATTACTTTTTTCTTCTTGATATGTCCTTCTATCTTGAGAGTTTGAGGAGTGGTAATTCCTGCCAATGCATTACATGATATGGTCAGACTAATTTCTTCCTCTTCTAGGGTTGGTTATTTGTGTATATCCTCTTCTTTTGAAGGTTCTTCATTTTCTTCTTCCTCTTCAAAATCTATGTAAAAATAATTTCTTCTCAGCACACTTATGACCTTTAGTTTATTTGCTATCACAACTGTACAAAATCCCTTTTTCTCTTTTTTCTTCCAATTGTTGTGGTGTCAACCTTGTAGGTTGTGGAAGTCTAGGAGTAGCAACACTTCCATCTTTATATATGTGAGTGGTAGGCTTCCTTATCGCCATAATTTTACATTCAATTTTTCTTGCCAACCTGAATGCCTTTTCCAATGAATCAGGTGCCCAGACGTGAACTTCATGTTGTATGTTATCCTTTAAAGTCCCTATGAAGACATCAATCCTGTGTTCCTCTAGAATATCAATTACCCTTATATTCAATTTTTGGAAGTCCTCAATGTGCTCCACCACTGAACCCTTTTGTTTGAGATTTATCAATTGGCTAAAGAAGGTGTTGCTTTTTGTCTCCTCATAATGTGCTATCATTTCCTTCGTAAAAATTTACCAAGTGAAAAAAATTTATGGGAGCAAAGCCATCGATACCATACAAATGTATTTTTTTCTAATTGTAAAGTTGCAATGCATACCTTTTATGTGTTTTTCACATTATTGAGATCAAAATATTGCTCCATTTGTATTATCCATGTTGCAGGATCCTTGGCATCAAAATTCCTCATATCCTTCTTTGGAATATGGTGGTTCTTCCATCCAACATTAGATTTTATAAAATCGTGATTAACATTTATTTTGTTCTCATCATGAGCTTCCTCTGGTATCTTTTTTCCATTAGGAAACATTTCTTGTATCAACATTTTTAAACCTTCAATGTCTAATTTTAGATCACTCTTCATGTTTTCCATGTTGTCTTTCATTTTTTCATCAATCTTAGCTTCCATGCCAGCATCCATTCCATCCATCTTATTTTTTGTTTCTCTTTGCGAGAGCGAAATTTGGTGCACTTGCTCTTGTAATTTTGATATGTCATGTCGCATTTCTTCATCTTCATGAGTCATAGTAGAGACTTATGAAGGCTTAATGGGTGTTGAATTCTTTTTAGGTGGTATTTTAGAACCCAATACTGATATCTATGCTACAATATGCCCTTGGAATCAATTCAAATTGTTTTTTCACAAAATACTTATGCAATTCGAAAAAAATACACACATTTTTCTTACTTTTGAGGAGCTCGAGATTGAAACTAAATTATCTCTGTGATTTTGGATCTTCAGTATTTGAAATTCAGCCTTGTCGTAGCCCTATGAAGCTTCTTTCAAATTCCACAGGTATGACCTGATTTGGATTCTTCAATGAAAATTTATACCCAATTTCCCACAATGACCTAATTATGGACTCGTTCCATAGAGAGAACTTGTACGACGTGCCACGTGTCACTTTTTCCTCCTTTGGCTCTAAAATTGATATAAAAGAAACTTCAATCCGTGTACTTGCAGCAACTTTTTACATAATTTCAATTCAATGCTCAGAAAGAGAGTTATGACGATTTTCCCATGGTCACCTCTTTGAGATGAAATTCGGGAGCCTGAAACGAATCTAACTTCCACAAATGATATGTCTGAAAATACTGCGAATCAAGCTCTGAAATTTTTCCACTACATTCCTAAGGATTTCCCCTTTGCTCTGAAAAAATTTCATCTTCTGAACCCTCGTAGAAAAAATTATAGTGAAAATGCCACGATGAATTGTTTAGGTTAAATTCAGGAGCCTACAAAAATCCCTAACTTCCATCGATCGTATCTCCAAAAATATTGTGAACCAAGATCTGAAATTTTGCCACCATGTTCCTCAGGATTTCTTCTTCACGCTCTAAAAATTTCAGCTTTTCAACCTTCGTAGAAAAACAGTTATAGCATAAATTCCACGATGACTTGTTTGGAGCAGGGAAACCCTAGAATCTAAAGCTTTGATACCAAATTTTATGAAACTAGCTCCATAAATAGAAGAAAATAGTGATCAATGCCTTAGAAATCAGCCACTTCGAGAGGGAAACCTCCAATACATTACATAAATGAACAATTATCTGATGCTACAAATGACCAAAACCTCCTTCTATATATAGGAGTCCATGGGGCCACAATATAATCCTAGCCGACCTAACAATAATAATGTAAGGGCACAATAATAACAATATTGGGGTTACAAGGGTACAACAACAACAATAAGGGGGCTACACTAATAAAAATAAGGGACTAAACTAGTAATATAGGGACCTAACAATCACTCTGATCCTACTATGATCTAAGAAATTTTGGTCCAATATTTAGCCACTTCATTGCCTCTACTTGACCAACCTTGCTTATGCATTCCTAGACTAATTGATCCCCTATTATTTAGGAAAATCCCAATTAATTACTGTGCCATACATCCAAGGCTCCTTGATGACCTAATGCATGACATGTACAATTTTCTAATTATACAATTGATAATTATATTCCCTTTAACCTCAATCTCAGCTGGGCCTTCCTTATAACTGACGTGAAACAAATATTTATAGTGAATTCTCAGTTAACTAATTCATCACTAGTTGTGAATTAAATCAGATTTAATTCACTGGAACTATCACTAGCTCATCTCTCATTTAGAAATAGTTAAATTGATTTTAACTCAAATAATTGAGTTAACTAATTACAACTCACGAATAACTCAACCAGGGCTCCTAAAAAGTAGGAGACACCCTACATGCCTCTAGTTTGAACCTCAACTCGAATTAACTGAGCTAAATAAGTCTTGCAGCATGTTATTTTTCATTGCAAGTTTCAAAAATCTATAAAAGTAGAGGGTTTGACCACAAAGATCCCTTTGCAGCCCTAAAAGAAAATATTTCAATATATTCATAGCTAGGTGAAGTCCTTATAGTGGGGTATTTCAATGCTAGAATTGCAGGTAAACAAGCTAAAATTCTTTGTTGTAAAGAATACTGTGACCCTGTCTCGCTTAGAGAAGGGAGTAATCATCACCAGGAAATAATTTCAGAGGATAAAGGCTGTAATATCTTTGGAGAGAAATTTATTACGCTATGTGGGGCTTTCGATTTAGTCATTTGTAATGGTTTGACTAGATGGGCAAAGTATGGTAATTTCACTTGCAATACATACAATGTAGCAAGTGTAGTATATTATGTAATTTTCTCGCATAGTTTGCATGAGAAAATGGAGGAAGTGTTGATTGGAGATCATATTTGGGACTTAAAATCATATCACAAGTCAATTTATTTAAGTTTCTCTTAGACCAAAAAGAAGAATTTAGGGTCAAAATCTCACTATGTTTAAAAAAATCCCCCAAAGGGCAGAATTATTTTGACTCCAAATAATTGTATTACCTTCAAAATAATACGAGAGAGGCTCTTCGAGAAGGAGGAAATATCATTTCATGGCCTTCATAGTCACGAATTAACACATTTAATTCAAAGTGCACTTGTTGAGTGAAAAAGAAAAAAAATTAAGAAGTATGAAACAAATTGATTTCTGGTTAATGCTTGGTTTAATGAGGAATGAGAAAAGGCAAGGAGAATGTTGAATAAATCAGACAAGGATAACATAAAGCTCAAAGCTTAGAAGCAACCATTAAGAAAGAAAAAGGTTGATTTCATGGTTTCGAGTAGAGAAAAACTAATCTTCCTTGGGAAAAATAACCCCAAATTATTCTAGAAAAAGCTCCAACCGAAAAAGGTGCAAACTGAAAACAACATTACAACTTCTAAATGGTTCGACTATGCAAGAGAACTTTATGACCAGGAACCCAAGGTTTACCCTCCTCCCTTGGTCAACAGAGACACAAAACTCTTCACGGTGCAAGAGGTAGAGATGGGTATCAAGAAGTTGGGTGTTGGAAAAGAAAAAGACTTAGTTGAACTCCAAGCAGAGTATCTAAAGTGGGGCTTAAAAATTCTTTCACCTCCCCTGACAAAAATTTTCAACAACATCATACAACAGGGATTTTCCACTGATTGGACAATTAGTATGGAAATACCTCTTTTCAAGAGTGGTGACATCAATAATCCCTCCAATTATAGAACCATAATTATAAACCCCTTGTTTGCAAAGTTTTTTGGAATCATGCTAGAAATAAAATCAACAAGTGGGAAGAAGAAAGAGATAAACGTGCTAAATGGTAAGCAAGTTTTAGACCTAAACATTCCACAGTTGATCATTGTATAACTTTAAGGCACATCATTGAAAATTTTGCGAAAAAAGGTAAGAAGTTTTTTGTTGCTTTGTTAATTTCAGAAAAGCCTTTGACACAATTCCTAGGGATAAGCTTTGGCGCAAAATGGAGGAAATCAGGGTACCTAGGAATTTGAGAGTAGTTGTGCATATGCTGTATGAAGAGGCGAAAGTGAAAATTAGAACTTCAATGAGAATTTCTGAAAGTTTTAGAAGCAATATTGGGGTCAAGCAAGGTTTCCCATTGTCTCCTAACATTTTTTTTTATATATTGACAAGCTTGAAGAGTGGCTAAATTCGCAAGGGGGTGACGATATCCATTTGGGAAAGTTCATTATAAGGCTTCTTTTGTACGCAAATGACCTTATACTGTTTGTTAAATCAGCTCTTGGTTTGCAAGAGCACTTACGTTCCCTTGAACATTTTTGTAGAAGTGTGGGGATGCAAGTCAATATTAGCAAAACAAAAGTTATGGTTTTTCTAACAAAAGAGAGCATAACCAACATAAGTTCCACTTTGAAGGAAACATTTTCGAAGAAATTGTAGACTACAAATACCTCGAAATTGACTTGAACAAAAATTTAAGTTGGGATGGTTGTAGAAAGAAACATAACTTTGGGGGGTTGAAAAGTGTTGGCTTAAAGGGTCCTGACCCAGGTTCAACGTTGAGGTTAACCAAAAAAACCCTCTTACTACTGGCCCTTCCGGTAGTGACTTGCTTGCGCAAGCCAAAGTCTCACCTGAAGCAGTATGAGGGGGTGTTGGAACCAGGTTTCTGCACCCTAAGAGAGAATTAAGTGATGTGGGTGCCTTCAAATATGACACAATCATAAACAAACCTACACAAAAAAGCCCTAACCAAGAAACCCTTAACCGACATATTCAGGTTAGTTATGCATAATACCTTGTGCGCATGTTAAATAGAGTTCTTAATTTATGTCATGACCCTTACCCGCCATATAAAATCCTGATTGTAATAGATCTAGTGAATACCTATTCATATAAGGTCAAAGACAGTTACGCAATCAGTAGATAACACAATAATCATAATTATATGCAGAATGCTCACACATGTTAACACAACAACTATCAATTAAGAAATAGTCCTCAACACATCATATCAGAACCCTATGTCATCAGATCTGTTAGACTCCTATACCAATAGGTGTCATTTTTCATGATTGACTTGTTGAATTATGCAATATGTTCAAACCTTTTTATTGTTACAAAGGTGTTCCATATTCTTAAAAAAAACAAAAAATGAAAAAATTTAAAAAATGTAAAGAGGGTATACCCTAAAAGAAAAATCAAAGGGTGAAAAAATAAAATTGGCCAAAAAAGTAAAAGAAAATGAACCCCATCAAAAGAAAGGCCAAGGAAAGCGTGAAAATTTAAATGCCACTACTTTTTGCTCTGATGTAATAAACAAAATTGTGTGCAGTTTGTCAAACTTTTGCCACAATTTATGAAGAGTCAAACTGTTTAAACTTGACTCATTCATTTTTCAATTTCATGTTGTAGAATAGAGAATAAATATCTGACCAAATAGTTTAATCTTGGCAGATAAGTAGATATGTAGAGTTAATAAAAGGTGCTCAACAGTTTAATCTGAGCCCTTGGATGTAATAAGTGTAGATTTAGATAGGTTTTCCATGTAAAAGAAAAAGAAGATTGATAAGGGTTTGCCAGTCTAAGTGCACCCTAATAAAAAAGAGAAAATGGTAGAGTAAGTAGGTAGGGTAGGTAGATGTTGTTGCAGAATTACATGTGATAAATGATGGTTCTAAATGTGTTCAAATTTTAATTTCATCACAAGTGCAAAGGCAGATACTACATTGGAAAAAGTTCACAGCAAAGCAAAGTCAAGATTATTAACTTCCCCTTTCATTTTTCCCTAAAGATTTCACTAATTTCCCCTAAGTGCTAAGGTATTTGAAGATTAGAGGGGCTCAAGGCATTTCCTTGACTTTTGGAGGGACCGGACTCTCGGCCCAATAATTGGAAAAAACCCAAGTACTTAAAATCATTCATCATCACACTTATTTACTTCAAAAAAAAATTTCCTAAGTAAAATCCCATTTTACTTAGGAAAATCCTTCAATATTTCATGAAAAGCCCTCAAAATCACTTTTTATTCTAATTCTAAGTGATGAAAGTATAATAATGCCATTTACTTTTGAATCTTCACTTTCTTGGTTATATTTAAGTATTTTGAGTTTACATTGTCTCCTTGTCATATTAACTCTATTTTACATATTAAATCCCTATGAAAATCACCTTTTCCTATTATATATAAATCCTTTTATAGTAATATCTCCAAAATCCTTATATTATGACTTTTTAGCCAAAAGTATTTAATTCCTATTTTATTCAAATCAAAAATCCACAATATACCCCCTTTTGGCTAAAATATAACATTAATATTATTCCCGCCCCTTACAGTAAAGAAATCGCATTGGGTTAATTACTGTATAAATAAAATATATGAAAAAGCGTTTAAACATATTACATATGTGTTTAAAAATAAAAATAAACAATTCTCGACCATCCACTGTACAAGGACTTAATTAATCCTCATGGTTAATTAAGAACCGATCCCCGCCAATCAGAATGCCCCCAAAATGATTAATTCGTAATAAATCACGTCGGGCCCTCTTCTTAACTTCCTGCCAACTTCACGTCCCGTCAACCGTCCGATTCACCCATCTGAAATCAACGACTCTTATCAATTCCGCTGGCCATCTCCGATCCAAAAGTTAACGCGTGAAATGACAGTGGTTTTTAAATAGTACCTTGGCCACGCGTCGTTTGTTTTGTAGATTCGCTGCCTCTCCGCCCAAAACCGCCTCCCCTCAAAAGTGGTGCGGAATAAACCACTTACCACCTTTCCCCGTGACTCATCTCTCGAACAGGATGACGCCATTTATTAAAATAATAAAAAATTCACCCCCCATTTGACTTTGCCAATAAAACAAAAATTCGCGTTGTTTTCATTATTTTGTACGCAGTGAACGAATACACCCTCCACGCAGAAAATTCGAATTTCAAATTTCTGAAGTCCGCCAACCTTTATCCTGTCAAAGAAAATTGTAGTCAAGCCTCTCAGAAGATTATCCGCATTAACCAGCATCTGTTCAAACACTGTTTTCTCCAAAAACAGGTATTTACCCTAAATTCGCACTGAACTCTGTAAGAAACTCAGCTTTCCTTTTCCTTTAACTAAAATGGAGTTGAAATTAATTGCTAGTTCATTCCTTAATCCTGAGAACTGTAATTAAATTCCCAATCTGCAATTGTACCTATTTCTCTCGTCGAAACCTGTAATTTTGCTCGATTTTTCACCATAAGCCAAATTTCCATTTTTGAATCCACAAGAACGAAGAATGGAAGTTCCTGTGGCTTTAAACGTCACCCCATTAAACGCCCCTCACAGAGACCTGGATTATTTATCATTAGTCGAAAAATATTTCCAAATCAAAGACCTGGTTTTTATTGATAGTCCTCTTCGAATTTTTTGTCGCTGTAGAGACAATTATTTGAATGGCTTGGATACGATTGGGTTATGGGAATCTAATCTTCCCTGGTACCTCTTTCCCTCTGTCCATATTTTCCCTGAAATAATCCATTTTTTCCATGCAAATTATGATTCTAACCAAAGAGCAGTCTTATCCCCAAATCAAGATGTCCTTTTCCCAATTACTGCTCAGTCTATCAATGAGATGCTACATTTTCAACCTGATCAAGCCCTCACTCCCCTATCCATGGGAGATTTACTTGAGAAATCCACCAAACTATCCCATGAAGAATTAAGCCACATCTGCCAGACCTTTATGCTGTCTGATCATCAGCCTAAAGGCCCTCCTCCTTATGGGTATGCTTTTTTCACTGAGGAGGGTAGACTTGTTTTGGAAATGATATCCTTTATAATGGGCTTTAATACCAGTGAATATGTTGACCATTTAACTCTAGTATTATTTTCTATTTTTACTCCTAGACAACCTCCTGTTGTCAGGTATGACTTTGCCTCATATATTGCAGATAAAATCCATGATCAATTCATGATATTAGAAAATGAGAAAGTGTTCAAGTATTCCTCTGTCATCTACCACCTCATGCTCTATTATCAGTTGGAAAATTTCCCTTTTTATATCAAGAAGCTTGATGCCCAAGGGAATCCTAGGTCTATTATCTTTGGTCAGCCATCACTCATAGTTCTTGAGATTCTCCCTATTCCTATAATGAGTTCATTGATCTTTTTATACACCCTGCAACTACTTTTTTGACAGGAGTTTCTCCTCCAAGACTCAGCAATGAAATCAAGAAAACTTTACAGCTCTCAAAAAAATACAAATTTGGCAATTGGTACTTATACCAAAATCACACTGAAGTCAGGATATATGGATGTGAATTATGTCCATTAAAATTGCCAAAATATGTCCCCATGAGAATCTTTGCATTAGAATATTTCAGGCAGATGAACAATTCTGATATAATTCATTTTTGTAATGCAAAGAAGAAGGCTCAACTCCGGATCAAAAGTCAATTAGGTCCCTTTATCTGTAACTCTAGGGATGCAGGGGAAGAGGCTGAAAAGATATTAGAAGACCGTTTCAGATTACAAAAGAGTTTCTATTGGGTGCCTTATGACCCCTTCAACTTCATTTGTGATAAAAGAATGAAGAATAAATCAGCACCATATATACATCAAAGAATCCCAGAGATTGAAAAATATGCTAATATAGATGAATGGATAGAAGGAACATTGATAGAGCAGGATATTGAGCAGATCAATGTAGACAATGTTATGAAAGATCTTGAAAAGATGCTTGACCTAGACTCTTTTGCACAGGTACCAAGATCAGAAGTTGGTCCTTCCTCAACTGGGATTATTCAGCAGGAGTTACAAGAAAACATTGCAGTATCATCTAAGGGAAAAGAGAAGGAGGTTGATACACAAGTTAAAGAAACATTCACGATGACAGAACAACCTCAAACTTCCAAGGGACAAGATCAAGCACAAGTTTCTTCCGTTCAAACCAATCAGTATAAATGTCAATTTTGCAGACTCCATTAAATATGGAAAAGGGAAAAAAGAGAGAAGCTGAAGCTGCTACCCCTTTCACTGGATCTTCACAACAGCCTCAGACCAAGAGACAGAAATTGAATACCCCTCCAGAAGTAGAATCTATTGATGAAATCCTTGATATTCAAGGGCCAGAAAAATTGGGCAGTCAACAAACAGGGACAGTCAGTGAAGCATCCACTACCTCACAAAGGAAAGAGCTACAGAAGAAATAGAGTGTTGAAATATCTTCTTTCAAAACACCAGTTAAAGATACAGGAGATATAAAGAAGACATTTATCAATATCAAGGCCTGGAATGATCCTCTGAAAATTCAAGTATATAACCAATATCTGAAAATGGCTCCAAAGAATCAAGAAAGATTGATGTCAGCTTTTGACATCCAATGGGGCAAAATGATAATGAGCCATTTCAAACCCAAGGTGCAACAACCCCAAACAGCTGCTGATTATATTAGGACAAACTTTGAAGTCCTAGCAAAGGATATCCATCCTTTAGATCAGATTGAGTTACATAAGCAGACTGGTGAAATGATCTATTCTACTTTGACTGATAAGGCAATTACAGCTCATAGGTTACAGGATTCTTTGGAGAACACCAATACACAGTTACATCTTGAAAAGGCTTCTTCTCAAGCCAAAGACAACAGGATAAAAACATTGGAAGAAATAATAATTGGTTTGGGACACAATCCAAAGGATGTCAAAGGTATAGAAGCTCTAATCAAGAAAAAAGATGATGACATTGCAGCTTTGAGAAAGTAGTTGAAATTGCCAGCCTCCAGACATCCTCAAACTGAAGAAGTAATAAAGAAGAATTTTGAAGAAGAAATGATGGAGTTGCTCTTAAAAATGAATGAGAAACTGACTGAAACAGAAAAAGAGCTTGAACAAGCTTTAAAAGACAAGCAATCCAATGTTCCGGTATCTACAGCAGTGGTTATCACAGGTACAATAAGTCAACCAACAGGTCAAACAACAGAGCCATCACAGGTAAATACTTCAAATTTGAGTACAGAAGAATTAGCAAAGCAAATTAATGACTTGAAATTGCAAGTAACAGAACTTCAGCGCACAAAGTTACAGCTTATTAATTTGGAACAAAAATATGATCTTTCAAAAATGACTGTCGCTGACAAAACAAGAGAAGTCAAAAAGTTGGAAAAATTAGTTAAAGCTTTGGAAAGGGATCTCACATTGGAGAAACCTTTAAGAGAAATAAATGAAATTATTTGGGATGATATTATTCAGTCAATAAAAGATATCTGGTCCTCAATCCAGATAATATACGAGCAGAATGATTTGGTCAAAGTAGCTCTGGATGAAGTTGAGACTACACGAGCAAAATTAGGAAATAGGCTTGAGGAAGCCAATCAGCTTATACAATTCCTAAACACCCAAACCAGATAGCAACTTGCAGATTTGGGTATTCAAGATAGGACTGCAACAATCTTGGAGATAAAAAGAATTTTTACTAAAAGAACTCTTATGCAAAATTTAGAACGACGATGCTTTGATATGCAAAGTGCAATCATTGCTTTCAGAGAAAGGTTTAATGTTTTATTGAATAAAGGGTTGCCCAGCCCTATGGCTTCAGAAGATAAAATAATGGACCTGGAAACTTATGTTAAGAAATTGGACATACATGCTCACAATCAAGCCAGTTCTTCAGCCATTTCATCAGAAGCAACATTACCTACAGGAAGAAATCTTCATGACAGATTAGAGAATTTGTTTTATCTAGAACATGAAGTAAAGCATTTATTTCCTAATCAGCCTAATTTCTTCAGATATACCGAGGCTGATGAAACATTGAGGAAGCTTCAATGGACAAAAATAGCAAAAGATAAATGGTGGGAAGATTTGTTGGAACTTTTGTAAAATTTATCCTTATATGAAATTTTGCCTATTTTACGACAGTATAAAGGATAAAGGGACAAATAAAGGTCAAAGAGTATCATTTCAGTTAAAGTGTATCAATAAGAAGCAAAGATATCAGTGAAGCAAGTCAGTTAGAAAAAAATTACTGAAGAGGACAACGATGAGCTAAAATATAGGCCCTACCTCCAGCACATTCTCGAAAGGAGGAAACAACACAACATCGGTTACTTCTTGTCTTATCTATGAGACCATCTGTCTCTATTTTTACTGTAACTTATTTGTGAGTCATCTTAGATTATATCTCATTTTGTTAAGAGATATTTTGTATGATTTTTTGTATAAATAAGCCCTCAATCGAATTATTGAGGGTGGATTCTTAGACTTGGATGTAACATTGAATATTTTGGAATAAAGAGCTTTGGAGAAATTTTTCGTGGCAAAACTGGACAAGGAATTGAGGCAGAAGACTTTTCTCAGGATTCATGCGTCAAATGAAGGATCAATAAGTCATTTCTATCCCATGTTTTGAAGTTTTAGCTTTTATATTTGTTTACAATATCATCTGTGTTTCATTATCTTAATATTTAACGAAAAGGATTAAATCAGAAAGTACTTAGGTGTAATCTAATTTCAGTCGTTATTATTCTAAATGTTTTCTTCTAAACTGGTTTAAACAGCGAATTCTCAATTGCTCCTGTTTGTCTAGTTCATACATCTTTGGTTATTTAGTAAAGAATACTTAACTGCTCTTTATTGATAATCAATCTATTTCTCTTCTCTTGAATGTGTTGAAAGATTCTTCGTTGCCTTTCATCCGTTTGAATTCCGTTCCATTCACTGTAGATCTATAATTGTTTCTAGTTTGATTATCTTGCCCTGATAAACCATCTTTTGTTAAAAAAATTAAGCTAGTGCAGTCAATCCTTTGACTCCATTAGCCCAATGGACTGAAACTATTTGATCTTATTCTCAGCTAAAGAAATCTATCAACCCAAACAAAATCAAAACCCTTGGACTTTATAACTAGCCTAATATTTTCAAGAACAAAGCTAAATTTTATAGAGAGAGCCCTCTCTGGGTACAGATTGGCTAGATTATGTACCTGAAGGTTGGTTTGTGGTTACCTCGGACCCCTTTCCTCTTCCAAAAACTTTAAGGAAAATCTGAGTGATAACAAGATCTATCCAAGTTGCATTCATATAAGCATGAACACAGTTGCGCAAGTTGCCAGATAATAATTACAATCCAGAAACAGTCATAACACAATCATCAGATGCACAAAGAACTCAGTAACAACATTCCTTTATTCATATCAATCTGGATTCTTCATACAATACACTTCAACTATCCGTGCACATAGCCAGTAGGGTCTGCACACAACAGGACTAAATTTTCCATGCACACAGCCAGCAAGAGCCTTCTACCCAGAAAAATCTGCACAAAAATATCATAGAGTTACTAGACCTAACATTATCATCCAAACTTATTAAAAAAAAATGCCTCATAAACTTGATCTAGACATCAATTTATACTATTAGCATGCGCTACTCTATGGTCCGCAAACTGTGGTTTTCGGACCCTTGGTATACCCTTTGACCCATTAAAACTCTTAAGGGGTTTCGACCCACCCCAAAACCCCTGCCCAAGACTAAACTATTACAAAATATAGAAATATTTCTGGCCTTAGCAGAACCTACTCCAATAGGCCCCTAACACAATCTTGTGACTCGCTCTGAGTCACACTGGTAGTGGAGTCTTCATTTTGAGCTCAAGTGCATTAATGGCTGCCGAAAATGGGGGCAAGACAACTATACTTTGGTTCTCTATGTTCTACATGGTTTCTACTAATTTTTATGACGACAGTCCTTCAACGGCCAATGTTATGTTCTACAGGATCTAGTTTAGGCTGCGCATGACAACATCAAGGTCCTGAGAGAGCTTCAAGGCCTTGTCTACCCATGGCCTCATGTGATCTACAACAATTTTCTTCTTGCGGTGGAGCTCCTCTACTTCATCCCACAGAACCTGGCTAGTCTGAAGGCGTGATATTCTCTGGGCAGGGATCAGGGTAGGTAAAACCTCCTTTAAGTCATCAAACTACCGCTCCTTTGCGTGTAGCTCCTGAGTGATTTTATTGACTAAAGGATCTGTCTGTACAGAGTTCCATAGTAACATGGATTTTTTGAACAAGGTGGAGCCATATGATAGATGCTGAAATGATACTCTAAGAGTCCTAGATAGTGGTTGCTCGTTGTGCATGCACCTTCGGGGGAGTCTCTGGCTACAACTGTGCTTGCAATGTAGCAATCTGCTGCTCAAAATATGCCTTCAAAAATTGAATTTCTGACCGAGAGGCTTTGAGAGCTGCGACTAGGCTCTCAACTTTGGCTTGCGGCGTTGCTGAGGCTAGGATAGAAACTTTTGGGATCTCGCTGAATATCATGTCAATGAAGCTTTCCAGCTTCGCCCGCTAAGCTATGGCTTCCTGCTATATTGTTTGAGCCTAAGTAGACTCTGTCATTTTTATCACTGCGATCTACTCAGCCACACTAACCTTTTTTTGGGCACGCACTTTCCTGCTCTGGAGCTTTGTTGAGATGAATGTATGTAGTGTGTGGAGCTCCCCATTAGACAACCTGACAAGGTCGAGGCCGACCTCATAGCAGGCTTAGACTTGCGTGCAAAATTCTGCCGCATCCAGGGATACCACCAAACCTGAAAGGGGGAAGATTCTACTTCCTTTGGTTGCACTAATCACTATAGATGGTGGGCTCGCTTGTACCAGCCATGCTTGATCCACGCTCGCTTGCAATGCATTGGCCTTTAGTTGTAGAACTTGTAAGCTTGACTGCAAGGCTTCCACGGTGGCCTTTTTTTGGGTCTCCATAGTGCTCCACCAGTCCTTAGATACTGACGCAACTGCATCAACAATTTTATTGAGGTCCGCTTTAGTTAGAGTACCCATCTCTTCTCCGCCTGCCTTGGACCCTTTCCTCTTTTTGTGCTGCCTCGTAGATGTCTCTCCTCCGCACTTGGTGTAGCATGGGGAATCTGTAACATATTTATTAAACCCATCCAACCCACCGAGGTCCACCTCCTCATGGTCATAGCCAATTTCCTGGTACTTATTTTTGTCGATGTCTTTTTCTACGTTTTCATCCGAGTTTCGTTCTGCTTGAGATTCCTTACAATTTCCACCTGCCTTCGAGCCTAGCTCGATTATATCCTTAGGCACTATGTCCTTCGAAGCTGATACTCGCAGAGCAGTTTCTTTTAGAGATTTTTCTTCTGGGGATGTCTCCTTCAGGGATGTTTCCTTCAGAGTTGTTTCTTTCTGTGACGTGAAAGGCGTAACAGGCTTTGTGGGGCCAAGCCCAATCTTCCATGAATTCAGCTAGGCTATGCTGACATGATCAACCTCTGCCTCTGTGACCATGTAGGGTAAAGGGTACCAATTGGGGCTCTTGATCATGTTATGCACAATCACCTAAAACTCCGCCACACTTTTATACTTCTCATAGAAGACCAACGAGATTCTTGGTCTGGAATGAATAGCTTGCGCTGGCACACCTTAAAAAATAACCCAATTTTTTTTTTCTTCGACTCGCTTGGAATTCGACGAGTCCTAACAATTTGCGTAGCACACCCCCTCGCAGATGTGTGGCTCAATTTCGGGAAGGACTGCATCATCTGGGGTATCCCAGGCTACCAACACAATCAGTAATAAAATCCATGAGCAGCAGAACTGCTTCCCCAGTTCCCGCGACTCGCGCACATTCTCCAAAATCTTCTCACACATAAATTGCGACTAGTTATACAACACCCCTTTCTCGCACTATGCTCCCAAGGAAATGACGGGCACCTGGACTATCTTCAGCTGGAATTTCTGCATCAGCTTACCTCCAAGGATAAGGTTGCCCACACGCATCACCTAGTCATTGATGGTTTGGACCAGGAAGCCCCACTTATCCAGTTCTACTTGGTACATTTCCTTCACCTCCGTCACTACCTTCAATTCAGCGATTTTCCCAAATCCCTTCATGGGATGGGGCCCCCTCATGGGCAGGCCCGTGAACCGATGGATCAACGTGGAATCTATAGGGGTTTTCCCTTGAATCTAGAGTGTGATTTCATGGACCAAGGCCAAAAATTGGCACACGCACATGCTTGTGATGGGGTACCGCCAAAAATAGGGGTTCCTTAGCAGATTGAGGATACCGACGTTGTGCATCCCACATGCCCAAAACATTGGTTCTACCTTCGGTACATCATCGTAGATTACGTGTTCCAAGTAATTTTCGAGGGCAATCTCTGGGAATGTTACTTTGTTGGTGTGATCATAATCATAAAACTTTACTTAAGGGAGCTTGTTGTACATTTCACCTACCATTGGGACATCCTAAGGACACAATGGCATCTGCAGATATTCCTGCACTACATCAAGGTTTGGTGGCTTGCGTGTCAAAGGCTTTCACAGTTTAACATAGGGTCGTTGCGAAGAAACTAGTTCAACCAGCAATGCCTCTTGCTCGGCAGTCATTGGTCACTTGGACAGATCACCCATGGGGGAGCGCTCCTTGGAAGCTTGTCTAGGGGACGAAACATTCCGCGGTGAGGTGTGTGGTTTAGAAGTAGCCTATTTTGATACCTTTCCCTTGCCCTTCTCTTTCACCGGAGTGGATATAACTTCTTCCATGGACAAAACTACTTCTCTAAACTCATCTGATTCTTCCTCTATAGATGTCATGAGTGGCATCGAATGCTCTTCTGCAGGGTTGGTGGTCATCATTATTGCACGAAATATAAACCCGAGGTTACTACTGTTGGATCGGGATTCAAAACTAGACATGCAGAACTCACAGATGGTAGGAGGACAGAGATTACAGATGATCATAAGGCGCCAAATGTTTAAATAGTAATAGAGCCAGTTAAGATCAACGCCCACCTTTTTATAAGTCACCCATATTAAGAACGGTAGGATTAGCATTAATTTCCATTTACCTTCAAGGGAACGGTAAAAAATCTTTCGAGATTTCCGTATTAAATACAAAAAATCTACTCCTTTCAACAGAAATTTTATTTTTTCAACCTGCCGCACTATTCCAACATCTAGTTTCCCAATCCGCGTGTCACCCCTGTGCTCTTGGCGCACCTTCCTATGCCTTTTGTCATTTCTACGCACAGACCCATTGATTTTGATGCTTTTGCCATATAGTAATTTGGTATGCGTCAGGTTGTCTTTATACAGCTTCATGTGGCTCCCATTGAAGTACCCAGGAAGGTCTTCTCTGCACAGCATGGCCAAGCGTACCACATCACCATCAATGATCTCCTTTACAAAATATGGCCCCAACCAATGCTTTCTAAACTTCCTTGGGTGGCGTGCAAACTGACTATCATAGATTAACACCAAATCTTCCTCCTTGAATACCTTCTGCATGATGTGTCGATCATGGAAGCCTTTTTCGCGCGCCTTCTACAGCTATTGGTGGAAGTTAACGATGAAGCGATCTTCTTCCAAGGCAACGAGTTGCGCCAACCATTCCTCCATAATGTTTGGCTCGACCATGTTAGTGAAGGCACAAATGCATAGAATTGGGACAATATACTCCATTGGCATGATGGCTTCCTGCCCATAGACCATTTTGAATGGTGTCTTTCCTGTCAACTTTTTGCATGTTGTCTTGTAAGCCCATAGTACTAAAGGGATGTGCACGTCCCAATCGTCTCAGTTGGTATTGCAGATATTTGTGAGTGAGTGCTCCAAAATATTGTTGAATGCTTCTAGTACGCCATTTTCTTGCGGGTGATAAGGGTACTCTTCCTGTGATGGATATGGAATTCCTCGGTCAATGCTTCAATTGTGTCGTTGAAAAAATACGTACCTCTATCACTCATCAAAATATTCGGGCACCCAAACCTAGTCAAAATGTGCACAAATATGAAGTGCGCAGCAGTGTCTACAACACATTCCTTAACTTCATTTTCTTCTTCCCACCTAGCCACATAATCAGTTGTAGTAATGATATACCGTGCTCCATTCTTCTTTCTAGGAGGGTTTATTGGTCCCACTAAATCTATAGCCCATTTTTCAAATTCCTGCAAGACCATCAATGATTGCAGGGGTATTTGGTCTCTTCGTGAAGGCTTCCCAATCCACTGACATGCATCATATGCCCGATAGTATGCCTATGCATCACTATGCAGCGTAGGCCACCATAACCCCGCACGCATCACCTTATGTGTAGTGTATTTTCCAACATAGTGGCCTCCTGCCACCCCTCCATGAGCCTTAGCCAAGATATCCTGTATTTCATGCTCTAATACGTACCATCTTAATACTTCATGTGCTCCAATATTAAATAATTGTCCCGCAATCAAGGTAAAATCAACTGCGCACGCTACTAATTCATTCTTCTGTTGAACTGAATACTTGGTAGGCACGCTTACAGTGGTAAAGCAGTCAATAATATCTGCAATGTTCTCATCCACCACTTTGATCGAAAATAGTTGCGCATTAGGTAACCCTTCCTCCAGGTTGGTCGTCTCTTCCCCACTTTCGATTCGAGACAGGTGATCCGGGCTAGAATTTAGTCTTCCGGGCTTCAAAATAATCTCAAAGTAATACTCCTGAAATAGTAGCAACCATCGACATATCTTTCTCCCTAACACATTCTTATTGAATAGGTACTTTAAGGCAGAGTGGTCAGTGAATAATTTGAAATGCCTTCCTAATAGATAGTGCCTGTATTTTTAGAGAGCATATACCATGGCCAAACCTTCCCTTTTTGTGGTAGAATAGTTGCGCTCAACACTAGAGAGCTTCTCACTGGAAAAAGCAACGGGGTGATCGATGTCTCCTTCTCTAGGCTGCGCTAAAAAAACTCCTAGTGCGATACCTAATGCATCCACATGCACATGGAAGACCTTTGACCAATCTTGGAATATCAAAATAGGTGTTGTGACCATATTCTATTTTAGTAGTTCAAAGATCTTCTAACATTATTCATCCCAAAATAAGGTCACCTCCTTTTTCAATAACTTCTCCATTGGCATAGTGATCAGGGTGTGGCACTAAGTGAACTTCCTGTAGTACCCAGTGTGTCCTAAAATGGAGCGCAACTATTTCTCAGTGGTAGGAAATTCCAAGTTGATGATACCCACTATCTTGGCTGGGTCTACCATCAAACCTTGATGACAGACTATATGTCCCAATAAAATTCCAAAAGGCATGAAAAATATACATTTCTTTATGTTTATGGAAATCTGGTGTTTTATACAAGTGTCCAACAACATGCACAGGTTCGACACATGGTTCTTAACTAACCCAAACATCATCCAATCATCAAAATAGACCTCTAAGAACTTATGCATGAATTCCTTGAACACCACTACTACCACACGTGAGAATATTGCAGGTGTGTTTTACAATCCAAATGGCATCACAATGTATTGGAACGACCCCCATTCAGTGGAAAAGGTGGTCTTACTGCAGTCTTCTGGCGTAATTATGATCTGGTGGTACCCTGAATATCCATCAGTAAATGAATATGCCTCTTGGCCTCCCATATTATCCAGGATTTCATCAGAAAAAGGTGTTGGGAAGGGGTTATGCATGCAGGCATCATTCAATTTGTGCATATCAACGCATATTCGTATCTCTCCCTTAGTATTCTTCTCCTAAACCACCATTGGACTTACCCAATCAGATTGCTCAACTGGTTCAATAATTCCCTCTGCTACCATATTTTATAACTCCCCCTTTTATTTCTGCGTATACTTAGGGTTTAAGCGATATGGGCACTGCATGACAAGGCACGTGTCTCGTTTCAAGGTAATCTTCATAACACGCAAGTCTATGACAATCCCCTTGAGTTTAGAGAAATTTGTAGGGAATATATCCTGATATTTTGTTAGTAGTTCAACAATATTCCCTACTATATCATCATCCCAATAGTCCCCAATATTGGCTGGCTTGGGCTGATCTTCAGTCCCAATATTGAATTCCTTCAATTTCAGCAGTTTAGTGACATCCACGATCCCTAATGCAGGTCCCACAACTGCGTGCTTACCTTCTGACTCAGGGATATTAACATTCCTTAGGACATCTTCGTTATCCTCAATCGACTGTTTTCGGTAGTCGAATATGTCCTACATATGAATATCCCAGGCCGACACAATGCACTTTTGGTGGGTTCGGGATTCATCAAAGATCAAAGCATCTATGTCCTGCATAGCTTCATCCAATTTTTCCGAGCCACCCACAAAACTAAATGTTTCCAGGAAATCTTCGGTCATTTACTACCAGTCTCCAGTTCCTCGGTGTAACTCAACTTCTAGATACCAGGTAGTAGGTAGTAGACCCAATGAGTGGACAAATCTGTGAACCCATTCATTCCATGCCTTTTCCTCCCATACCTCCATCCACATGGCTAGGTGCGCATGCGGATCTTCTCGACCATATAATAACTCAATTGGCTGAGTGACTGGAGGTTCAAAGCACAACATCATCATATTTCTACATTCATCCCAGTCTTGAAAGGTTCCCTTGTGCATTTCCCACCACCATGCTAGAGTTGCATGCATAGCCAAATGAAGTGCCCAGAACCTTCGTTCCTCCAGGATGGATTTTTTTAGTGCTCCTAAAAATTATTTGACACTACCAGAATTATCAAAGTAGGGCAGTTCCCTTACCTCAGAATATATGCAACGAGAGTTCTTTGTAATCTTGAGGCAGCATAGTGCAGAGACATCGTGCAACCGGTTTTGCCAGTTCTCCATTTTTCCATCAAAATCAAAGAAATAAGAGCTATCCTTCTCCTAGTTTAACAAGCCATGAACTATAGGGTTGATCTAATCTACGTCCCGCACAGTTAGTATATAGGTATGGTCAACCTCATCCCCTTCACGTACAAGTTTTTTGTAGCGTTCTCCTTCTGCCGGGTCCAGTGGGACTATCATTCGTGTACCATTATTCTCAAAAATCATACTTTCGAACTTTATGTTGATGATGCACATATCTTAACTCCAGTGATGTCGAATTTGATTTGCAGAAGCCTACCAAGTAGGATGATCTTTTGCTGATTAGCCATGCATATATGAATGGTGGACCATTCCAACTTTGGCTCTCCCATATTCTGCCAGGTTTGTTTAGGTAAGACATTTGCATCGAACCCCAAATCTAAGATGACCTAGTCCATCTCATAGTCTCCAATCTTCACAATCATGCGCATCTCCCTACCAGTTCTCTTCTTCTTCTTGTAAACTTTTTTTACAACCTTATTTTCTATCTGTGGCACCTATTTTTATGCACAACTGTCTATAAGGGCTTGGAGATTATCTACTACCTTCTTATTGTGTAGCAGCTTAATGCAGGCTTGTAAGAATGGCTTAACCTTATTGTCATATTTCGGTTCCCTGAGAGTTCTCGAGGTGGATGCTTCTTCATTAGAAAAACCATTTCTACCTTCGATGAATGTCTCTTTCTCTTTCTGCAGGTCGAGGCCTTCCCTTTTGTCAAATGCCTTTCTGATTAGTGGTTATGCGATGGCCTTTTCCTCGTTTCCTCGAGTAGCACTACCGCTACGTGTAATTACATTTACACTCAGACCATCATCACACAGTTCAAATTTGACCATCTTCACGTTCTACGTAGGTGTCAGATGTTTTTCCTGCATCTTAGCTATTAGTACGGGACAATATTCAACTACATGATCGTATTGTCTACAGTACCTGCATGATTGTCGCGTAGGATTAGGGCAGTCATGCGAAAAATGCCCAATGTCCTGAGGGAGATGCTGGTGACGACGAATCTTCCTGTACTCTATAAACATTTTCTCTGTCTATTATTAAGTCATACATGTGGCAGTTGTGCTCTTCGTGGCCGACTGAAGAGTATAATCTGTACCACTATTGTTTCAATTCTAGTATGTATGCTCCTAATCATGAATAGTGGTTTTTATCGTGATGCCCCGCTACCTAACAGTCTACACACCATAGCGTGGGGGTGGTAGGACCCCCAGCATCCCTAAGGCGTAAAGGATTGGGTCCCCCAGCTTGTAGATAATCCGAAAATAGGGGACACTGATCCTTGGTGTGGTTATTAATTTTGTAGTGTATACACCAGACATATGCACTGGCTTCTTTACGTCGATATTTTCATAAATTTTAAATTTGTAAGTGCATGGCTTCTAATTGGCTCTAAATATGCAACGTTCAAAATTGAGCATCGTCCCTTGGCACAACTTCTAATTTCATGGCGATTTCTAGGGCTTCTTCCTGTGAGGAAATCTTCTTCTGATCCATGGCCCAAGCAGATGTGGAAATATCATCGCAATCAACCAATCCTTATGTTTCTTGTCATTGTAATTAAAACCTTCATCATTGATGACTTGCTTTAATCGTTGGTCAGATTCCCAGATTGACTCTGTAGGCCCTTGCTGAAAATATTTTAGGTCTACTACACATTGAGAATAAGATTTAGGCTTCTGGAATAGCTGCTTCAGGGTATCCTTGATTTTCTGAACCATGGGATCTGCATGCTGCTCCAGGTATCCCATGAACCAATCTAAAGTCCAACCTTCAAAGGCCATAGTGAGCTGTGCCCTCTTAATAACATTAGTATTGAAATTTTGCGTAGTCCACACCACATTCGCCACAAACCAAAATCGGTCCATATCCTCATCTCCCATAGCCTTAAAGGTGGGTATCTTCATATGCGCAACCATATCGTCTACAGGAGGGGGTGCCGGTGGGGTAGGAGGATTCTTCCCTCTGCATGAATTTGACAGTGGTGTGGCAGGGGGGCTATTCTCTGTGTGCATAGCCCCACTTCCGTTAAGATCATGGAAGATTCTCACAGGGCTGTATACAAATCTATCCCCTTTCTGGTTGACCCGATAGTATTTGCTGCTACACATAGTTCTTTCTCTTTGATTGTGGGTCATTCACTCGGTGTGGATGCACAAAATACCCTTTTCACACAATAGCAATTTAATTAGCAGAGGCAAGGTTTTTAAGAACTTACCCCTGAAGCCCTTAAAAAATCTCCTTTCAGCTTCAAAATAAGACATAAACTAATCAACTACAAACTATGTTACAAACCCACCCAAGACACTTTCAACCCAGTGATCTATAGTCTTGGTGATGGAATTATCAGCCTTTTCCAACTGTTGGATCAATTCATGGGTCCACTACGTGACCTAATCTTCCTTCCAATAGGTTTGGAATTTTTCTAATCTCCACAACCACTCCTGTAACTCGTGTGTGAAGGTTACGAAGAAGATATCATGAATATCTGTGAAAATATACTTGTTCTTCCACTCTTCGACAGTCAGTTTCTTACTTTGATTTTATTTTAGGGAAAATTCCTGCATTTGATTTTCAATCCAGTCTTCTATTTCAGGTTTTAACGGTTGCCAATGACCCTTGTACATCACCCAACCTCTCTCATAATGCTCCTGGTCTTGGAAACGAAACCATTTGTTGGCTTAAAGGGTCCTGACCCAGGTTCGACGTTGAGGTTAACCAACAAAACCCTCTTAATACTGGCCCTTTCGGCAGTGACTTTCTTGCGCAAGTCAAAGTCTCACCTGAAGAAGTATGGGGGGGTGCTGGAACTAGGTTTCCACACCTTGAGAGAGAATTAAGTGATGTGGGTGCCTTTAGATCTGACACAATCATAAACAAACCTATGCAACAAAATCCCTAACCAAGAAACCCATAACCGATAGATTCAGGTTAGTTATGAAGAATACCTTATGCGTAGGATAAACAGAGTTCTTAATCCATGTCATGACCCTTAACTTGTCATATGAAAACTATTGTAATAGATCTAGTGAATACCTATTCATATAAGGTCAAATACAGTTGCGCAATTGGTAGATAACACAGTAATCATAATTATATGTAGAATGTTTGTGCATGTCAACACAACAACTATCAATCAAGCAATAGTCCTCAACACATAATATCAAAACCCTATGTCAAAAGATTTGTCCAAGTAGCATTCATATCAACGTGAACACAGTTGCACAAGTCGCCAGATAATAATTACAATCCAGAAACAATCATAACATAATCATCAGATGCACAAAGAACTCATATATCAACAACAACATTCCTTTATTCATATCAGTCCTGATTCTTCATACAATACACTTCAACTACCCGCACACATAGCTAGCAGGGTCCACACACAATAGGACTAAGGTTTCTACGCACACAGCCAGTAGGAGCCTTCTACCCAGACAAATTCGCACAAAAATATCACAGAGTTGCTAGACCTAACATTAGCATCCAAATTTATCCAAAAGACTACCTCTTAGACTCGATCTAGACATCAATTTATACTATTAGCCTGCGCTACTCTATGGTCCGCAAATCGTGGTTTGCGAACCCTTGATCTACCCTTTGACCCATTACAACTCTTGAGGGGTTTTGAGCCGCCCCAAAACCCCTACGCAAGACTAAACTAATATAGAGATATTTTCAGCCTTAGGGGACCCCGCTCCAACAAAAAACATTTTATGCTCTTCAAAACAAGTGTAGAGAGGTAGAGCTATGGGACTAGAAAACCACTCTAACTCTTTTTAGGCTTCTAGTGATTCCAATGATTCTCTACGATTGTGAACTTTGGGCGAGCAACACAATCGAGATGTATTAGAACAAATTGAGAAAATTTAGAAGCGTTTGATTACAAACAAATTCAAAATTAAAAGTGTAGTTCCTTATTCAATCTTGTTAAGTGAAACAGGGGATACTCCTATTGAAGCAATTTCTATGGTGCGAGTGATAAGGTATTTGAAAAAAATTAATAAAATGGAAGAGGGAAGATGACCTAAGGTTGTGTTTAATGACAAATTGTGCAAAATAAAGAAGACTTGGATGTGGAAAAATAATAAATGGTTTAGTAAATGGGGTATTTTCTTGAGCATGTGTCGTACAAATAGTAAAGAGATAATTTTTTTTGTTATGGATAAGTTCCACAAACGTACTTGGGAGAAAGAGCTAGGGAGAAAGAATAAGTACTACATTGAAGAGTTTAACCCCACTCATAATCATCAACAAAAAGCTTACATAGGGGCCAATATTTCTTGGAGATCTAAAATTCTTATTTCTCAAATAATGACTAATTCTCATCAACTTCGTTGTGAAATAGGGTGCTGGAAAAGGCCAAAAGAAATGTGAGAGGAAAGAGTATGTATTTTTTTCTCTTCTCGAAAAGTGGAAATAGAAAAAAATTTCATTTTAGAATGTGAGGCCTTTAAAGACAACAAGGAAATTTATGTAGGTATTCTGGCACCTAGCTCTTGGGATAATCTATTCAGCGAAGAGTTTGTTGCAAAGTTGGGAGCATTTATTGTAAAACTCCACAGGAAAAGGGCCGAATTTCAGAGCCATATGGAGAAGAAATATGTCCCATAAGATATTTTTAGCCTCGTGGACATTAAAAATACTTTCTTTCTTTCTTTCTTTTGGTTATTGAGTGGCTGCTACATCCATGGGTGATAATTTGGGAAAATCCACCCAATGCCTACTTATCGCTAACCAGTCTAGATCCATGAACTTTGGATTTACCGAGTGACGAGAGGGATCAAATCTCTTGAGATGCAGAGCTATTTTAGAGTGAAAAGGGAATAGATCCCTCTAGGTGTTTCGTATATCTAGAGTTAAGATTGATCAGGATGGTTTAATTATTAATTATAATTATAAATATAATTATTAATTTTATTTGTAATGTTGAAGATTACAACATCCCTACCATACTGAGATAAAATGTTTACATAGGAGTTAAGTTTGTTTATGAACCTCAAATATAAAGAATTTTTTTAATAAAAAGTGAATTGGATGACCTGAAATCTTGGATAAAATATAATATTAAAATATTTATTATCACGGCCACCCAATAAAAAGTGGTCAAGGGTGGGGGAAATACCACCCAATAAAAAGTGGTCAAGGGTGGGGGAAATACTTATTTTTTTTTCAACTGTGGTTTACACTCACTTAGTGGCCACTACATCCATAGGTAATAAAGTGGGCGGCTTAACTTTGGATTTACCAAGTGTGGAGAGAGATCAAATCTCTTGAGATGCTAACCTCTTTTAGAGTGAAAAGAGATTTGATCCCTCTAGGTGTTTGGTATATCCAACGGATATGGATGGTTTAATTATTAATTATAATTATTAATTATATTTTATTTCATTTTATTTTTACCAAGTCAAAATGTTAAAGATTGCAAAATCTCTACCATATTGAGATAAAATGTTTACATAGGAGTTAAGTTTATTTATGAACGTCAAAATATAACATTTTTTTTAATAAAAAGTGAATTGGGTGAAGCAAAATCTTGGATAAAATATAATATTATAATATTTATTATCACCCCCACCCAATAAAAAGTGTCGAGAGGTGGGTGGAAATACCATATCTTTTTTTTCAACCATGGGTCACCAGTCGCTACATCCACAAATAATAATCCATGGCAGATCCACCAGAAGTGATCTACCCCATGTGGCACCCAAAGCAATCTACCCCATGTGGCACCCGAAGAGATCTACCCACTGAATTACTTATCTCTACCCTAGGGTCCACGGGTAATAACCCGAAGGGTCTACCCCAATTGGCACCTGAAGGGATCTACCCACCGACTTACTTATCTCTACCCAGGGTCCACAGGTAATAACCTGAAGGGATCTACCCGAGGTGGCACCCGAAGGGATCTACCCACCAACTTACTTATCTCTACCCCAGGGTCGATGAGTAATAAACCTAAGGGATCTACACCAGGTGGCACCCGTAGGGAAGGGATCTACCCCGAGTGGCACCCAAAGGGATCTACCCACCGACTTAATTATCTCTACCCTCGGGTCCATGAGTAATAACCCTAAGGGATATACCCTAGGTGGCACCCAAAGGGTTTTACCCACCGACTTACTTATCTCTACCCTAGGGTCCACAGGTAATAATCCCCAGCGACTTACCTGAGGGTCCACCGGTAATAATATGTGCATCATGGGAGATCCACTCGAAGGGACTTATCTAGTCTGGCCTAACCAGTGGACCTCCCAATTAGCAAAGTACTTAGGAATGAAAATTACATTACATTACATTTTACTCAATATTTCTCCTTACCCTTCCTAATTCATTTGACCGGGCGACCTCCCAATTGGCAAGGTACTTTAGATTTTACTCAATTTCCCATCACCTGTGCTAATTTATTTAACAGCTTGACTTCCCAATGGAAATGTACTTAGCAATGACAACTCGACCAATTGAGTTATCCCTTGGGGCTAGGGTGAAATACTAATTAAAATGTAATATTATTACATTTTACCTAATATTTCCAGTTTTACTTAACATTTCCCCATCCTTGCTAATTTTATAGTTGAGTTTGTTTACTTTCAAACTTCAAATATAAAAAAAAAATTACAATATGAAGTGGACGAGTTGAGGGGAAATATTGGGTGAAATGTGATATTATAATATTATATTTTACCCAATATAACCTAGTAAAAAGTGGATGAAGGTTAGCAAAAATATTAAATAAAATGTAATAATTACATTTTTACTAGTATTTCCCGACCTCTAAATATATCCAATAAATGTCTAATACATCAATAATTTTTTTTACCTTTACAGGTTACATGGATTCAATGTCATCATTTTCTCCAACTAATTATGCATCTAAATAGAACATCAAACTAAGATGGATCTATGCTAGTTTAATTTCCTCTCGAAATAGGTTATATTCCACATGAATACCATGGATTCTTAAAACTATGGGTCAATACCATGGAACATTTTTTATTTTTTTATTATTTATTTTTTATAGGTTTTTTTTACCAAGTTTAAATGTTTACATTACAT
>JAXQQM020058231.1:0-107409 GCA_034641835.2 Pinus albicaulis | reverse complement strand
GAAACCAAATCAAATCAAAGTTGAACGAGAAAAACATATGATGCACACCGTTACTGAATTTGAACAATCAAATGAACCTGTGGCTTTAAACAACAATATTCTTGGAGGTTATTCTATTGAGTCATTCCTTGGGAACTTCAAAGCACCATAATCACCCTTTTCTGTAAATACTTTTGTCTCTCAAATAGAAAATTTTTCACAATCTAATTCTTCTAGAATTCTAAATATTTCTGATACAATTGTAGATAAACCAATAGATAGATCTTTATTTTGGTCATTATATTTTGATAGATCAAAATCTAGTGATGGAGCTGGAGGAGGATGCATCGTAATTGATCCAGATGGAGAGAAAACCATGCTATCATGTAGGTTAGAATTTGAGTGTACAAACAATACTGCAGAACATGAAGCCTTGATTCAAGGACTTTATAAAGCTATAGGGTTAGATGTTAAATACTTGAAAGTCTATGGTGACTCTAAAATTGTCATAAAACAAGTTAGGAATACTATCCATTGCCTTTCAGGACATCTTAAACACTATCAAACCCTAGTGCAAGATCTTACCACTCATTTTTTAGCATTCAATATATCTTCTATTCCTAGGAATCAAAATACATCAGCTGATTTGTTAGCTAATGTTGCATCCAAACTCCTTCCTGCTGAAGATTGCATTCCTGATAGATTTTCAGTAGAATTGATTTTTCGCCCATCTGTTCCAGATAATATCACAAATTGGAGAGTATTTTACCATGATCAAGATATTTTAAATTTCATGACTTTAGAGAAATCATATGATGAACAAATTATTGATGAGGATGATCATGATTTACAAATTGCCTCAAAAGGTAATGAAAATCCCATTCCGAAATCTGTTGTTAAATTAGAGGATTTATATGATATTAAAGACAAATTCAAGAAAGTCACTAATGCTAAACTTCAAAGTTCCACTTTGAAGTTTGAATTAGTAAATCTTGGCTCTAACTCTAATCCTCAAAACGTTAATTTAAGACTCAATTTAACTCCAGAGGAAAGAAATGCTTTCATTAAACTTCTGAACAAATATAAAAATGTTTTTTCTTGGAATTATGATGATTTAAAAACGTATGATACTTCGGTTATTCAACACACAATTCCAATGCTTCCTGATATTAAACCTGTTCAACAAAAGCTAAGGAAGGTTCATCCAAATCTCGAAGGACAAATCAAATCAGAACTTAATAAATTTTTAAAAGCCAAAATCATTTTTCCTGTCAGGCACTCCAATTGGGTTTCCAATATGGTACCTGTAAAGAAGAAGAATGGTGATATAAGAATCTGTATTGATTTTAGAAATTTAAACAAGGCATGTTTAAAAGACAATTTCCCATTGCCAACCATGGAACAGATACTTCAAAAGGTAGCTGGTTCTGAACTCATGTCCTTTCTTGATGGATTTTCAGGCTATAATCAAGTTTTAGTTCATCCAGATGACAGATTAAAAACAACTTTCAGAACAAAATGGGGAACCTATGCTTATCAGAAAATGCGTTTTGGTCTAATAAATGCAGGAGCAACTTTCCAAAGAGCCATGGACATAGCATTTAAAGGTCTGATCAATAAATCAGTTGTTGTTTATCTTGATGACATAACAGTATTTTCAAAAAAGAGAGCCAATCATCTACATGATTTAAAGAAAATATTTGAAAGATGTAGAAGGTTTGGTATTTCCTTAAATCCAAAGAAATCTTTCTTTGCTCTTGATGAAGGAAAACTCTTAGGATTTGTTGTGTCAAAATATGGTATATATATTGATCCAGATAGAGTGAAAGAAATTTCTGATATTTCTTTACCTCATAACAAAAAATCCATGCAATCATTTCTTGGGCAGATCAATTTTGTAAAAAGATTCATTCCTGATTTTTCTCAAATTGTTTTACCTATGCAAAATATGATCAAGAAAAATTCAGTATTCAAATGGGGGCATAAAGAGAAAGAAGCCTTTGAGGCAATCAAACAAGTAATCATTAATGCACCAGCATTGAATACCCCTGATTTTTCTAAAGATTTTACTTTGTATACTTTGGCCACCGAAACATCTTATGCAGCTGTTTTAACACAACTCAATGATCAGAAAATTGAAGCACCAATTTCTTTCTTTAGCTCAAATCTGCAAGGAGCTGAGCTTAATTATTTTGATGTTGAAAAACAAGCCTTTGCTGTGTTTAAATCAATGAAACATTTTAGACCTTTTCTCTTAAAAACACATACAAAAATAATTGTTCCATTCTTTGCAGTGAGACAATTATTAGTTCAAAAAGAAGTAGGAGAAAAGAGAGCTAACTAGGTAACCGCTTTGCAAGAATATGATATTGATATTAAACCAGCTAAGATTGTTAGAGGACAAGGTTTTTGCAGATTATTGGCAGGAGCTCATAACATACCGGAAAATCAAGATCCAAACAATGACATTCAAGTTAATCAGATAAGTGTTACAGATTCTGAATCTCAGTACGCTGATCTCATCTATTACTTGAAAAATGGGTATGCTTCTTCTAATCTTAGCTATAAGAACAAACGTGCTTTAAGATTGAAGGCTATTAAATATGAGATCATTGATAATGTGTTATTTAGAAATAATTATGATTCTATCCTATTAAGATGTCTTGAAAAGACTGAAGCTAAAAAGGTATTGCAGGAATTGCATGATGGACCAGCAGGAGGTCATTTTGGAGGTGATACTACAGCTCACAAAATAATTCATGCTGGTTATTATTGGCCTACCCTTTTTAAAGATACGCATGATTATGTAAGGAAATGTAACTACTCAGTTATCTATCAAACGAACTGGGTATGATGGAGACATCTAGTAGAGGTTTTGAGGGTGAAATATAGTAGAGGTGTAACTCCTTCAAGGCATTGGCAGTTTTGCAATGTTACTATTTAGCATTAAATATTTAGCTATTGACACATTTAAGCCTTGTGGCTTGTTACCAAATATCCATAGTGTATGCTATAATTGCAATCCATGTATATTAGAGCACAGGTGAGGACAAGCCCAAGCAAGAAGAGAATGCAATACAACTAAGAAGTGAGATATTCTACCTTGAAGGCATGACTCATTAGGTATGTAGCTGAAATGAGAGATAGCACAGGAGATATTTTTCCTCTGAGATCCTTACATTGACTATGAAATTTTTTAGTAAACGTTGAGGTTTCATAGTGACATGTTTTTTCATAGGAGTCTAGCAGTTATTTGTATGTCATAATAAGAGGCAGCTCAAAATTTTTAACACAAATTGAGTTCATCGAAGTCTGGCCTAATCAAACAAGAGGCCTAGTATTGACTTGATTCTTATACTCTGAAAAACAAGGAGTATTGTTGTAGTACCACTATAAGAATGAAATTTTAAACTTGCCCGCAGCCCTAAAACATTCATTCGGACCTCCTTAAGGACAAAAGGTTGTTTGATCTTGGATTCTTCATTTTGTATGCATGTCACTTCAAGTGTGTATGCTCTGAAATATTTCAACCTTTGGAGAAGTAATAGTCCTATTGTGGTGTGGGATTCATTGGATACATGAAGGTGTATTAAAGACTATAAGGGCTCAGTCTACAAGCATTTCTTGACAACTATTTGACACCTGGCTATATGAGTCATAACTATACATTGATGAGACTTCATGCCTGTCTGAGTTTCAAGAATGAATTCAGATCATGTTGATTCAAGTTTCAAAGATTGCAAGCCATTCTTATCTGAGTTTTAATGGAAGATTAAAGATCTAGGTACAAATGTTCTTATGTCCAACTTTAAGGATTTATTTAATCACTCTCTTATGCCCTAGAACAAAACGACCTATCTTGCAGATTGTTCACTTAAAACAACCTCAATACAGACCGAGATTTATCTGGCCTGAATTATCTTAAATTTGATATGAAATTCTGAACCATATTACAGTTTGTTGTTGTTTAAGGTTCTCATAAGAAGTTGTTGGAAAGTTGTGGCCTCTCCTCTACTCTTTGAATAAGACTATTGAACATAAGTATGATAAATATTTGTTATCAGAACTAGGGCCTAAAGAACAAAAGTGTCATTGGTGTAACTCACTTAAGTTTCATGCATGAATATTTTACTTTTTGAAAGGCTAGTTGTCTAAGTATACATTTGATGTAGAATGAGTTCAAACTTTCAAGAAGACTTCTCTAGTCCAAGGGTTTACAACAGAATTCTTGATCAAGACTCGGTTCCCAGTAAGACCATCTCAAATATTAGTTCTCCAAGGACTTGAATTGTGAGCAGTAACCTATTGTGACATCTCCAAAATTTTGCTCTTCATAATGAAAATGAAAACAAGATATATCTTTAGGACATCAGAGGTACATCAACTTAGTTTGATTTCTATCTTTTCTCATTTGAAGGAATTGTCATCAGTTAAAGTAAGCGTGTTGTCACCTACAAAAGTAAAAGCTTAATTATAATCAATTTCTTCATTGGATGTTAGAATGACTTTATTGCAACAGTTGAGATAGTGTAAGGTTGGGTACAGGTCAGATTAGCGGCATCCAATTCACAGATCCTTTCAAGAATAGAAGTTTCAAGTTTCTTCACATTACAAGAAATTCATCCTATAAAAGGTAGAAAAGATAAGATATTGAACAACGTTCAAAATCCATGATGACCATCATGATCTATTCAAGGACCTCTCCTTCATAATTTTTAGGGTGTCTGAAGTAGATCATTTGATTCTAAAAAGCACGGCATGCAAAGTAGTGATAGTAGCACCTTTAGGCATCATGGGTACTGTTACAATAAGAGAATGAAGATTGTGTAAGTCTATAACGAAAACACCCTTATTCAAGATTGACTATGAATCAAGCATTCTGGATCCTTAAAGAAAATGAGAGGCAGAAACACCTTATGATTTGAAACAATATTTATTGTGGCTAGTTAGCAGAGGAGTTCAGAATGATGGTACTAACGATTCTTTATAGTAGTAGGTTCTTTATATTTCATTTTGAAACCGAATGCATTTGAATATTACTAGGATAACCACAATATATCTATAGTAACTATGGTATATGTTTCCCATCCCTTCTCAAGGATGAAGTATATAAAAAATTTGTGACTGTTTCTAATGGTTTGAATGGTTTTCAAGTTGAGAAGAACAGGATTTGTTGTTTATTGGAAAAAAAATTTCAGTGAAATGTAGTAGTATTTTAGAAAATCTAATGCTTTTGGAAATTATCGGTTGCCTTTGGGATGCCCTTGGGATGATATTAGCAAGTTATACCGTACAAAGCCTCAACTTTTTATGGATAGTTCAGAGACAACACTGTATTCTACAGTGGATGTTCTGTCAAACCCGGGACTAAGAAAGGAAAATATAGGTAACATTATTTTAAATTATCATGAGATTCTTAGATGGGACCCAAGAAAATCCATGGTAGAAAATCTAGATTTTGCAAGCGTTGGTTTGGATCAAAAGGAGATGAAAAAGACAAATTTGAGTCATCCTCGCTAGTTGCATGAGATATTGATCAAGTTGATTGAAGATATTAATTGCATAGGGATTGAGAAGCAGGGAATTGTTGTGTCTATCAGAGAACATCTAAAAAACACAATGCTCATGAATCCATTGTCTAAGGTTTCTTCAGAAAGTTGTCCATAAAAGAGATGATCTAGTTGTCTGTGGCTCTAAAAGGGAATATTTGAAAATCACAATGCATGTGACTCGACTATCTAAAGTTTCTTAAAAAAAAATTCAAAATACCCTTTCTCGAGGATTCTCTGCAAGGAATATAATAATATATTACCATTCAAACCTCCTCAACAACTCTATACTAAAGATAACAATAGGATGTTGAGATCCCCTTTCTACTCCAACAAAAATCATGAAAATATTTTAGAAAAAGACTACAATAATACAATAAAATATTACATTTCAAGCCTCCTTAACAACTCTATACTAAAGATAGCAATAGGATGTTGAGATCCCCTTTCTACTCAAAGAAAAATCATGAAAATATTTTAGAAAAAGACTACAATAATTCTCTCACTCAACTAGCTCCATGATACAAGTCAACGATAACATGATAATGGAGTTGGTTTTGCAATAATCCTCCAAAAATGGCACCACAAAGTACGGTTCCTCCTCCAAGTGGTTGACCATGTATCTGCCTTCACGAACAATGAATGAATCCTCCTTAGAAGCATGTGTGGCCTCCTCCAAAGTGGATTCCTTCTTCAAACCTTGAATGAATGCACAAAGACCATGCAAAACTCCAATAAAGTGGCACTTGTGGCATCATGAGTAGAAATTTCCATCAATATTCAATGTAGAAGATGTCTGGCTGCACCTGAGCACTGCTCAACTATCTATCAAATGAACTGGGTATGATGGAGACATCTAGTAGAGGTGTAACTCCTTCAAGGCATTGGCAATAGTTCAATGTTACTATTTAACATTAAAGGTTTAGCTATTGACACATTTAAGCCCTGTGGCTTGTTACCCAATTTCCATAGTGTATACTATAATTGAAATCCATATATATTAGAGCACAAGTGAGGAAAAACCCAAGAAAGAAGAGAATGCAATACAACTGAGAAGTGAGATATTCTACCTTGAAGGCATGACTCATTAGGTATGTAGCTGAAATGAGAGATAGCACAGGAGATATTTTTTTGCTGAGATCTTTACATTGACTATGAAATTTTTTAGTAAACATTGAGGTTTCATAGTCACATGATTTTTCATAGGATTCTAGCATTTATTTGTATGTCAGAATAAGAGGCAGCTCGAAATTTTTAACAGGATTGAGTTCATCGAAGTCTGGCCTAATCAAACAAGCCTAGTATTGACTTGATTCTTATACTCTGAAAAACAAGTATTTTTGTAGTACCATTATAAGAATGAAATGCTAAACTTGCCCGCAGTCCTGAAGCAGCCATTCAGACCTCCTTAAGGACAAAAGGTTTTGTTTGACCTTGGATTCTTAATTTTGTATGCCTATCACTTCAAGTGGGTATGCTCTAAAATATTTCAACCTTTGGAGAAGTAATAGTCCTATTGTGGTGTGGGATTCGTTGGATACATGAAGATGTATTAAAGACTATAAGGGCTCAGTCTACAAGAATTTCTTGACAACTATTTGACACCTAGCTATATGAGTCATAACTATACGTTGATGAGACTTCATGCCTGTCCGAGTTTCAAGAATGACTTGAGCTCATGTTGATCCAAATTTCAAAGATTGCAAGCCATTCTTATCTGAGTTTTAATGGAATATTACAGATCTAGGTACAAAGATTCTTATGTCCAAGTTTGAGGATTTATTTAATCACTCTCTTCTGCCCTAGAACAAAACAACATGTCTTATGTATTGTTCACTTGAACAACCTCAACACAAACCAACATTTATCTGGCTTGAATTATCTTAAATTTGATTTGAAGTTCTGAACCAGATTACAGTTTGTTGTTATTTAAGGTTCTCATAAGAAGTTGTTGGAAATTTGTGGCCTCTCCTCTACTATTTGAAAAAGACTATTGAACATAAGTATGATAAATATTTATTATCAGAACTAGGGCCTAAAGAACAAAAGTGTCATTGGCATAACTCACTTAAGTTTCATGCATGAATATTTTACTGTTTTAAAGGCTAGTTGTCTAAGTATACATCTGACGTAGAATGAGTTCAAACTTGCAAGAAGACTTCTCTAGTCCAAGGGTTTACAATAGAATTCTTGATCAAGACTCAGTTCCAAATGAGACCATCTTAAATATTAGCTCTCCAAGGACTTTAATTGTGAGAAGTAACCTATTGTGACATCTCCAAAATTTTGATCTTCATAATGACAAGGCAGACAACATACATCTTTGGGACATAAGAGGTACATCAACTTAGTTTGATTTCTGTCTTTTCTCATTTGAAGGAATTGTCATCAGTTGAAGTAAGTGTGTTGTCACCTACAAAATTAAAAGATTCATTATCATAAATTTCTTCATTGGATGTTAGAATGACTTTATTGCAACAGTTGAGATAGTGTAAGGCCGGGTACAGGTCAGATTAGAAGCATCCAATTCACAGATCCTTTTAAGAATAGAATTTTCACATTTATTCACATTACAGGGCATTCGTCCTATAAAAGGTAGAAAAGCTAAGATATTGAACAACCTTCAAAACCCATCATGACCGTCATGATCTAGTAAAAGACCTCTCATTCAAAATTTGTAGGGTGTTTGAAGCAGATCATTTGATTCTGAAAAGCGCAGCATGCAAAGTAGTGATAGCAGCACCTTTAGGCATCATGGGTATTGTTACAATAAGAGTGAAGATTGTGTAAGTCTATAAAAAAAACACCCTTATTCGAAATTGACTATGAATGAATCATTCTTGATCCTTAAAGCAAATGAGAGGCAGAAAAAACTTATGATTTGAAACAATATTTGTTGTGGCTAGTTAGTAGAGGAGTTCAGAATGATGGCACTAACAGTTCTTTATAGTAGTAGGTTTTTATATTGTATTTTGAAACCGAATGCATTTGAATATTACTAGGATAACCACAATATATCTACAGTAACTATGGTACATGTTTCCCATCGCTTCTCAAGGATGAAGTATATAAAAAATTTGTGACTGTTTCTAATGGTTTGAATGGTTTTTAAGTTGAGAAGAACATGATATGTTGTTTATTGGAAAAAAAACCAGTGAAATGTAGTAGTAATTTAGAAAAGATAATACTTTTGGCAAGTATCGGTTGCCCTTGGGATGCCCTTGGGATGATATTAGCAAGCTATACCATACAAAGCCTCAAATTTTTATGGACAATTCAAATACAACACTGTATTCTACAGTGGATGTTTTTTCAAACATGGGACTAAGAAAGGAAAATATAGGTAACATTATTTTAAATTATCCTGAGATTCTTAGATGGGACCCAAGAAAATCCATGGTAGACAATCTACATTTTGCAAGTGTTGGTTTGGATCAAAAGGAGATGACAAAGACATATTTGAGTCATCCTCGCTATTTGCATGAGAAATTGATCAAGTTGATTGAATATATTTATTGCACTAGTCTTGAGAAGCAGGGAATTTTTGTGTCTATCAGAGAACATCTAAAAAACACAATGCTCATGACTCCATTATCTACGGTTTCTTCAAAAACATTTCAGAATATCCCTTCTGTACAATCAACAGTTGTCCATAAAAGAGATGATCTAGTTGTTCGTGGCTCTAAAAGGGAATATTTGAAAAGCACACTGCATGTGACTCTAATCTCTAAAGTTTCTTCAAAAAAATTTCAAAATACCCTTTCTCGAGGATTCTCTGCAAGGAATACAATAATATATTACCATTAAAATCTCCTCAACAACTCTATACTAAAGATAGCAATAGGATGTTGAGATCCCCTTTCTACTCTAATAAAAATCATGAAAATATTTTAGAAAAAGTCTACAATAATACAATAAAATATTACCAATCAAACCTCCTCAACAACTCTATACTAAAGATAGAAATAGGATGTTGAGATCCCCTTTATACTCCAAGAAAAATCATGAAGATATTCTAGAAAAAGACTACAGTAATGCTCTCAATCAACCACCTCCATGATACAATTCAATGATAACATGATAATGGAGTTGGTTTTGCAACAATCCTCCAAAAATGGCACCATAAAGTACGGTTCCTCCTCCAAGTGGTTGACCATGTATCTACCTTCACGAACAATGAGTGAATCCTCCTTAGAAGCATGTGTTGCCTCCTCCAAAGTGGATTCCTTCTTCAAATCTTGAATGAATGCACAAACACCATGCAAAAGTCCAATAAAGTGGCACTTGTGGCATCATGAGTAGAACTTTCCATCAATATTCAATGCAGAAGATGTTTGGCTACACCTGAGCACTACTCAGTTATCTATCAAACGAACCGGGTATGATGGAGACATCTAGTAGAGGTTTTGAGGGTGAAATATAGTAGAGGTGTAACTCCTTCAAGGCATTGGCAGTAGTGCAATGTTACTATTTAACATTGAAGGTTTATTTTTTGATACATTTAAGCCCTGTGGCTTGTTACCCAATTTCCATAGTGTATGCTATAATTGCAATCCATGTATATCAGAGACAGGTGAGGACAAACCCAAGCAAGAAGAGAATGCAATACAATTGAGAAGTGAGATATTCTACCTTGAAGGCATGACTCATTAGGTATGTAGCTGAAATGAGAGATAGCATAGGAGATATTTTTCCTTTGAGATCCTTACATTGACTATGAAATTTTTTAGTAAACATTGAGGTTTCATAGTGACATGATTTTGCATAGGAGACTAGCAGTTATTTGTATGTCAGAATAAGAGGCAGCTTGAAATTTTTAACAGGAATTGAGTTCATCGAAGTCTGGACTAATCAAACAAGAGGCCTAGTATTGACTTGACTCTTATACTATGAAAAACAAGGAGTATTATTGTAGTACCACTATAAGAATGAAATTCTAAACTTGGCCGTAGTCCTGAAGCAGTCATTCGGACCTCCTTAAGGACAAAAGGTTTTGTTTGATCTTGGATTCTTCATTTTGTATTCATGTCACTTCAAGTGGGTATGCTATGAAATATTTCGACATTTGGAGAAGTAATAGTCCTATTGTGGTGTGGGACTCATTGTATACATGAAGGTGTATTAAAGACTCTAAGGGCTCAGTCTACAGGCCTTTCTTGACAACTATTTGACACCTGGTTATATGAGTCGTAGCTATACATTGATGAGACTTCATGCATGTCCGAATTTCAAGAATGACTTCAGCTCATGTTGATCAAAGTTTCAAAGATTTCAAGCCATTCTTATCTAATTTTTAATGGAAGATTATAGATCTAGGTACAAAGGTTGTTATGTCTAAGTTTGAGGATTTATTTAATCACTCTCTTTTGCCCTAGAACAAAACGACATGTCTTGCAGATTGTTCACTTGACACAACCTCAACATAGAACAACATTTATCTAGCCTAAATTCTCTTAAATTTGATTTGAATTTCTGAACCAGATTACAGTTTGTTTTTATTTAAGGTTCTCATAAGAAGTTGTTGGAAATTTGTGGTCTCTCCTCTACTATTTGAAAAATACTATTGAACATAAGTATGATAAATATTTGTTATAAGAACTAGGGCCTAAAGAACAAAAGTGTCATTGGCATAACTCGCTTAAGTTTCATGCATGAATATTTTACTGTTTGAAAGGCTAGTTGTAGAAGTATACATCTGATGCAGAATGAGTTCAAACTTGCAAGAATACTTCTCTACTCCAAGGGTTTACAACAAAATTCTTGATCAAGACTCAGTTCCGAGTAAGACCCTCTCAAATATTAGCTCTCCAAGGACTTGAATTGTGAGCAGTAACCTATTGTGACATCTCAAAAAAATTTATCTTCATAATGACAAGGCAGACAACATACATCTTCAAGACATCAAAGGTACATCAACTTAGTTTTATTTCTGTCTTTTCTCATTTGAAGGAATTGTCATCAGTTGAAGTAAGTGTGTTGTCACCAACAAAAAGTAAAAGCTTCATTATCATCAATTTCTTCATTGGATGGTAGAATGTCTTTATTGCAATAGTTGAGATAGTTTAAGGCTGGGTACAGGTCAGATTAGCAACATCCAATTCACATATCCTTTTAATAATATAAGTTTCACATTTCTTCACATTACAGGACATTCGTCATATAAAAGGTAGAAAAGCTAAGATATTGAACAACATTCAAAACCCATCATGACCATCATGATCTAGTCAAGGACCTCTCGTTCATAATTGTAGGGTTTCTGAAGCAGATCATTTGATTCTGAAAAGCACAACATGCAAAGTAGTGATAGCAGCACCTTCAGGCATCATGGGTACTGTTACAATAAGAGAATGAAGATTGTGTAAGTCTATAACGAAAACACCCTGATTTGAGATTGACTATGAATCAAGCATTCTTGATCCTTAAAGCAAATGAGAGGCATAAACACCTTATGATTTGAAACAATATTTTTTGTGGCTAGTTAGCAAAGGAGTTCAGAACGATGGTAATATATAACCTGGAAGTGACTTTTTCATATTTACAACTTTCTTCATGAAAAAATTTGTATAACAATATATGAATTTTAAACATGATTATGACCTCCATGAATAATATGTGGTCGTGGTAAGTCTAACCATATGTAATTATAGTAATAGTATGTGATAAGTAATTGGATAAATCATAAAAGTTCTCAAGGACAATTCACTCTATGATGATTACGTCTACTAAGATCATGAGTGCCTGGTTAGAGAGTTTATACTCTGAATAGAGAACAAGATTGTGTCATACATTTCGGCATTGCATTTTACAAAGTAATTGAGATAGTTTTTTATAGCACACGATCTTTTGAAATTTCAAATCCACTCTTTCTTGATTGCATTTTACTGAACTTGACAGGATTACAGTGAAATGTCATTAGCCTATTTTCCATCTCATGCAAATGCCTCATATGACATCAAATATGGTGTTTGTTCAGTTCACGTATGCTTAAGCATGCCTATTTGCTGAGTAGTATGCCTCTCTTTAAATGCTTCTTTCTTTTGAAGATACAACTTAGTGATTTATGTGTTATAATTGCATTTCTATAAAATGCTTGGAGGTGGAAGATCTTCAGCACGAGAAACAATTGGAAGAGTAGCAGCTGGGGCTATGGCAAAGAAGATACTTGAGCTAAAAGTTGCGACTGATGTACGGTCATACTACTTTCAATATTGCAATTTGCATAAATGTGTTGAGGCTTATCGTATACTTTTTTCCTCTCTAGATGAACTAGACATTTTTAATTTCTAGGAACATTATTTCTCTACTACCTTAAATATATATTTTTGATCTTTAAATTTACAGAAAATAATATAGTGTGGAATACCTCATTTAATTGCAAAAATTTCCAATTATTGAAAGCAATGTCGTGAATGCTATGTCAAACTGTTTTCTCTATTGGTATCTATGTGAAAATGGCTACAGATAATCATTAAAGGACTCATGATAGGCACGTGGTAAACAATATCATGTATGCATACTGATATTGCTAGGATGTTGGAATTTCCCTTTTGTAGTTATTCATAGGATCTGAGCATAATAATTGTTTCAATAATTGAAATTATGCCAAAGATCTGAACTCATGAATTTTACCATGCCCAATTTTAGGCATGTGGCTTGGGTAATACTAAATATTAAGTTGGCTTTCGTTGACACTTAAATTACATAATTTAAAAATTAATACATGTAAGTGTTCTAAAGCCATCAGCTTCTAGCCATCCCCTAGTTAACCAACAAAATGAGCAATGGAGTATTAGTGGAAGTCATGAAAACTAATGAAAATGCATGTTATCAAAATGTCCAATCTGATAGTATGTGTTAAAATTTCTTTGAAACCACCATCCTGGAAATTTACCACCTATTAGATTAGAAATCTACCGAATAAATAAATGACTGGGATGTTAAATTATCCTAAAACCAACTATCTAAGCAAATAGATTAGATCTAGTTACTTGCTGGAATTATTAACTCAAAAAACTTTGGGATGTAAAGGGGTAGTCAATCAACTAGTAAAAGAGAAAACCAATCCTAGAGTGATTATGCAAAACTTTTGGATGTACAGGAGTAGTCAATCAGCTAGTAAAAGACCATAGTTGCTGATAACCTCCTTCGACAAACTGTATGAGGCATCTTCAAATACCAGACTACACTAGCTTATAAATTTTCCCTATTAAGTAGCACTATCTACTTAATTCATATACCACACACTTCACAGTATGTGCTGGAATTATGCAAAGCTTTTGTTTTTGAAAAAACAATAACCACACTAAATATGAATCTCCCTTTCCTTCAAAAGGCTCCCATCTACAATGTGAGTGAAATCCATTCTACCAAGTAACAAGGATAACAACTTTAGAGTACAAAACTTTTTGACAAGTACTAAGGTTGTGATTTCAACCATTACTTAATCAGTTGCAGCAAATAAGGGGACATCTAATGCATGCCAACCCCTACCAAATAATACATCAAAATTTTTTAAACCGTATTGTCTAGGAAGCTTTGTCTTTTCACATATTGAATGTTTTGGAAAATGATCTTCAATGTTTGTATATCCTTCTTGCCTTTTTGAATGGATAGTGTTATTCCCAACCCTTGAACTTTTGTTGCCACCACTTCTTTTTAGCAACCATAGTGTCATTTTTTTTAACTAAAGCACTGTAAGCATGCTCACAACTATTACTGTAACATTTTCCTAGTTTCAGTATTCTCCGCAAGGAATACAATAAAATATTACCATTCAAACCTCCTCAACAACTCTATACTAAAGATAGCAATAAGATGTTGAGATCCCCTTTCTACTCCACGAAAAATCATGAAAATATTATAGAAAAAGACTACAATAATTCTCTCAATCAACCAGCTCCATGATACAAGTCAATGATAACATGATAATGGAGTTGGTTTTGCAAAAATCCTCCGAAAATGGCACCACAAAGTTTGGTTCCTCCTCCAAGTGGTTGACCATGTATCTACCTTCACGAACAATGAATGAATCCTCCTTAGAAGCATGCGTGGCCTCCTCCAAAGTGGGTTCCTTCTTCAAACCTTGAATGAATGCACAAAGACCATGCAAAACTCAAATAAAGTGGCACTTGTGGCATCATGAGTAGAACTTTCCATCAATATTCAATGCAAAAAATGTCTGGCTGCACCTGAGCACTGCTCAGCTATCTATCAAATGAACTGGGTATGATGGAGACATCTAGTAGAGGTATTGAGGGTGAAATCTAGTAGAGGTGTAACTCCTTCAAGGCATTGGTAGTAGTGCAATGTTACTATTTAGCATCAAAGGTTTAGTTGTTAACACATTTAAGCCATGTGGCTTGGTACCCAATTTCCATAGTGTATGCTATAATTTCAATCCATGTATATGTGGTCCTGGTAAGTCTAACCATATGTCATTATAGTAATTCTATATGATAAGTAATTGGATAAATCATAAAAGTTCTCGGGGACAGTTCACTTTATGATGATTACATCTGCTAAAATCATGAGTGCTTTGTTATAGAGTTTATACTCTAAATAGAGAACAAGATTGTGTCATACATTTCGGCATTCCGTTTTACAAAGTAATTGAGATAGTTTTTTATAGCACATGAGCTTTTGAAATTCCAAATCCACTCTTTCTTGATTGCATTTACTGAACTCGACAGGATTACAATGAAATTTCATTAGCCTATCATCCATCTCATGCGGATGCCACATATGACTTCAAATATGGTGTTTGTTCAGTTCAAGTATGCTTAAGCATGCCTATTTGCTAAGTAGTATGCCTCTCTTTAAATGCTTCTTGATTTTGAAGATACAACTTAGTGATTTATGTGTTATAACTGAATTTCTATAAAATGCCGGGAGGTGGCAGATCTTCAACATGGGAAACAATTGGAAGAGTAGCAGTTGGGGCTGTGGAAAGGAAGATACTTGAGTTCAAAGCTGGGGATGAGGTACGGTCACACTACTTTCAGTATTGCAATTTGCATAAATGTGTTGAGGCTTCTCATATACTTTTTCCCTCTCTAGATGAAATAGACATTTTTAAATTTTGTGAACATTATTTCTCTACTACCTTAAATATATATTGTTGGTCTTTAAATTTCCAGAAAATAATATAGCGTGGAATACCTAATTTAATTGTAGAAATTTCCAATTATTGAAATAAGTGCCATGAATGTTATGTCAAATTGTTTTCTCTATTGGTATCTATGTGAAAATGGCTACAGATAATCATTAAAGGACTCATGATAGGAATGTGGTAAAAAATATCATGTATGCATACTGATATTTCTAGGACATAGGAATTTCCATTTTCTAGTTATTCATAGGATCCGAGCGGAATAATTGTTTCAAGAATTGAAATTATGCCAAAGGATCTGAACTCATGAATTTTACCATGCCCAATTTTAGGCATGTGGCTTGGGAAATACTAAATATTAAGTTGGCTTTCATTGACACTTAAATTATAGAATTTAAAAATTAAGACATGTAAGTGCTCTAAAGCCATTAGCTTCCTGCCATCCTCTAGTTAACCAACAAAATGAGCAATGAAAGATTGGTGGAAGTCATGAAAACTAATGAAAATGCATGTTATCAAAATGTCCAATATGATGGTATGTGTTAAAATTTCTTTAAAACCACCATCCTGGAAATTTACCACCTACCAGATTACAAATCTACTGAATAAAGATACAAATGGGATTTTAAATTATCCTAAAACCAACTATCTTAGAAAATAGATCAGATCTAGTTACTTGCTGGAATTATTAACTCAAAAAACTTTGGGATGTAAAGGGGTAGTCAATCAACTAGTAAAAGAGAAAACTAAACCTGGAGTGATTATGCAAAACTTTTGGATGTACAGGAGTAGTGAATCAGCTAGTAAAATACCATAGTCGCTGACAACCTCCTTTGACAAACTGTATGAGGCATCTTCCAATACCAGACTACACTAGCTCATAAATTTTACCTATTAAGTAGCACTATCTACTCAATTCATATACCACACACTTCATAGTCTATGATGGAATTCTACAAAGCTTTTTTTTTGAAAAAAAAATAACCACACTAAATATGAATCTCTCTTTCCTTCAAAAGGCTCCCATCTACAATGTGAATGAAAGCCATTCTACCAAGTAACAAGGATAACAACTTTAGAGTACAAAACTTCTTGAAAAGTACTAAGGTTGTGAGTGCAACCATTGATTGATCAGTTGTAGCAAATAAGGGGACATCTAATGCATGGCAGCCCCTACCAAATAATACATCAAAAAAATTTAAATTGTATTGTCTAGGAAGCTTTATCTTTTCACCTATTGAATGTTTTGGAAAATGATCTTCATTGCTTGTATCTCCTTCTTTCCTTTTCGAATGGCTAGTGATATTCCCGACCCTTGAACTTTTGTTGCCACCACTTCCTTTTAGCATCCATAGTGTCATTTTTTGTAACTTAAGCACTGTAAACATGCTCACAACTATTACTACAACCTTTTCCTAGTTTCAGTATTCTCTCTAAGGAATACAGTAAAATATTACCATTCAAACCACCTCAACAACTCTATACTAAAGATAGCAATAGGATGTTGAGATCCCCTTTCTACTCCAAGAAAAATCATAAAAATATTTTAGAAAAAGAGTACAATAATTCTCTCAATCAACCAGCTCCATGATACAAGTCAACGATAACATGATAATGGAGTTGGTTTTGCAACAATCCTCCAAAAATAACACCACAAAGTACGATTCCTCCTCCAAGTGGTTGACCATGTATCTACCTTCACGAACAATGAATGAATCCTCCTTAGAAGCATGTGTAGCCTCCTCTAAAGTGGATTCCTTCTTCAAACCTTGAATGAATGCACAAATACCATGCAAAACTCCAATAAAGTGGCACTTGTGGCATCCTGAGTAGAAATTTCCATCAATATTCAATGCAGAATGCTCCATTTGGAAAATTACATGGTAGAAGTACCATCTACAAAGGAGAAGACGAAGTAATTATCAATGAGCGGACATCCTCATCATAATAGCTTGGAAATGTGTCTAAGGTGACTTCCTCTCATATAAGGTGTCCTCCCCATTGACTAAAAAATTCCTCAAAGGGGTAATGACCCTTTAAATATTTGTTGAAATTGTGAGTGCCTTATAATCATATGTCTGGCCAACATATCAATTGTTTTTTCTTGATTAACAGATTTGAAAAAGGAATTTGAATTATCACTAGAGATGCAAGTGAGACTTGAACACACTGAAATAGATATGAGAGAAAGTCATTAGGTAGAAAAATTGATCACACAAAACTCTGAATGCATGTGCGACTGCTACTATATTTCAAGTTACCTTATTTTTTCTAAATGATCAGTATAGTTTGTTGGAAATTATTAGCTATTCACTAGTGGCTTGTCCTCTTCAAGTGTGTAAAAAAACATCAAACTGTTCTCAAATATTTTCTACAGGTTGTATAAATTTGTTGATTTGTAAGTAATGATGTGTTTAGCTAGACACAACCCTCATGCACTATTTTAATTTCCACATCTGATGAAGTCAAATTAGTATGGGGCTTCTTCATGTTGTTTTGGATTTCTTAGCCTACATGAACTTTTTCTTGCTTTTATTTATTTTTCTTTGAATTTTTTCATGAAATTTTCCTTAGTTCTTTTTGTCAAAACTCATTAGGCTCTACGAGATGTGCATCAATCTTCTCCTACCATGCTTGAGATTTAGTTTTGTCTATAGAAAATTTCCAAATTTTTTCCAAAACTCTCTTTTCACGACGCGCAGAAACTTACTTATCTAGTCCATTGAGGCCAATGACTTACTTACCTAGTGGACCATTCTATGTTCTGGGTGAAGGAGTCACACTTCTCAATTTTGAGAGAGATTAATTTTAAACATGGGCAACCAGACATGCTTCCTTAGCAGCCAAGTTGGTCATGAATTCCTATTCCAGAAAATGGACTTTATGTAATTATCATGTGGCATACCTATTATCTATTGCATCATTTTACGCAATTGAATCGAGCTTCACAGTTTCTACTGCTTTTTCTATAACATGCTTTGACATGTCCTTTACTGAATTTTATATCTGCATCTCTCCGATAGCTTTCTGTGACCTTCCTACTTTCTCCAAGTCACTAGACAGTGTGGGTATTCTAATTGATGTTGCATGAGAGGTACACTAGCAATCATTTTCCTCTTGGATGTTGAAATTGTTGAATAGATGCCTTGTCGAAACAAGGCTTCAAGTAGAAGGCTTTATTAGCTCATCGTTCATGTCTGCATCTTGTATTTTACTTGCTGAAGGAGATGGTACATTACAAAGGGCGTGTTTCGATTCTATACATTTAGCATCATCATCACTGGACGCAGAAATAATTCCTATCAAGAATCTTGTACATTCAATGGACCACTATTTATGATTTGACCATGGGTTCTTTCCTTCATAATTTATATGCCATATGCCCTAGATGCATTGTTGAATGTACAACTAAAGAGTTTCTCAATTCTAAGTGTGTTTTCTTAGACATTTCAAAATACAAGCAACAGAGAAAGATTTGTGAACATAGAAACACTTTTGTCAATTTTAAAACTTCTGTGGTTGTTTTATGATATTGACATCCAATATTGTATCATCAAGAAGAAAAAGTGCAGAATTATGAGTATGTTGCCTAAGGTAGGGTTCAAAGCAATGAGTGAAAACATTTTTGAGGTTTTGGACTTAGCATTGCAAGATCAGATTGTTGATGTCCAAGCTAAAGATGTTGCATCTATGCCAATTCTTGCATTCAATTCTAGCTATGATGTTATTACAACCATGTGAAGGATTTTTTTGAAGAAAAATGTTGTGAAACCAGCTCCAAAAATAGAAGAAAAGAGATATCAACGCCTTAGAAATAAGCCACTTTGAGGGGGAAACCTCCAATACATTACATGAATGAACAATTCTTGGATGATACAAATTACAAAACCTCCTTTTTATATATAGGAGTCCATGGGGCCACAATGTAATCTTAGTGAGGCCACATTGTAATCCTAGTCGACTTAGCAATAATAATTTAAGGGCATAATAACAAAAATATGGGGGTTATAGGGGTACAATAATAATAATAAGGGGGTTACACTAACAACAATAAGGGACTATACTAGTAATATAGGGACCTAACATGCCCCTCTCCTTCAAAAAAGTGTTGTCCTCAATGCTTGAGTAGCTCTGGGTGCTTCTGTATAAAATTCTCATCCTCCCATGTTGAATCTTCAGTGGGTAAGTTCTTTCACTTGATGAGATACTCTGAAATTGATCGATTTCGTAGTTGTCAAGTTCTTGTTTCCATGACCACTTCAGGTTCCAATATGATTTTTCCTTTCTCATCAAGTTCTGGAAATATTGTTTGAACTGGAATATTTTCACATATAACCTTATTTAAGCATGAAACATGGAAAACTGGATGCACTCGTGAAGAAGCAGGAAGCTCCAATTTGTATGCCATAGTACCAATCTTTTGCAACACCTTGTAAGGACCATAGTACTTTGGCGATAATTTATTATCCTTCTATGCTTGCTTGAGGGACATTTGTTTGTATGGTTGTAGCCGTAAAAATACCCAATCTCCTACATCAAAACTTCTCTCGCTACGATGTTGATCTGCCTGTTGTTTCATTCGATTTGTGCCAAATTCAGGTTATCCTTTAAGAGTTGGAGAACTTCTTGCTGATGCTCGATGTGATCTTCCACTGCTTGAACCTTCGAATTTTCCCTTAAAGATGATGTGATGGATGGTGGATGATATCCATAAAGTGCCATAAATGGGGTCATTTTTGCTGCAGTATGGAAGGAAGTGTAATACCACCATTCAGCAAGAGGTAACCACTTGACCCATTGTGTTTGTTTATCAGATACAAAACAACGAAGATATCCTTCCAAACATTTATTTACTATCTCAGTTTGACCATCAGATTGAGGATGATAAGATGAGCTATGAGCTAATCGAGTACCCAAACAAGAAAATAACTCCATCCAAAAATTTCCAGTAAAAATGGGATCTTTGTCGCTCACAATAACCCTTGGGCTTCCATGTAGCTTTTGAATTCTGTCCATAAATGTAGTAGCAACTGTACTTGCTTTAAATGGATGAGATAATGCACAATAGTGTGCATACTTGGTAAGTCTATCAACTACCACCATGATGACACTCTTTCCTTCGGACTTAGGTAAACCTATGATAAAATCCACTGAAATCTCCTCACAGCATTGACTTGGAATGGATAAAGGTTGTATAAGACCCGGGGTCTTAGTTGTCTCAACTTTATTCTGCTGGCAAATCAAACATTCCACCACAAACTTTTGAATATCAAATTTAAGGCCATCCCAAAAAATTCTTTCTTCACCCTGTGGTAAGTTTTTAAAAATCCTGAGTGTCCTCCTAAAGGAGAAGTGTGCAATTCCAAAAGAATCTTTTGTTTTAGTTGGGAATTTTTACAAAGATATAAGCGATCTTTGTACCATAAGGAATCATTTTTCCAACTAAATGTATCAGATGTACTAGGATCTTGCTGCAACTTTTGAATGAGTGTCCATACATCTTTGTCCTTCTTCCATTCATCTCTTGCTTCGGTTATCCAATCTGGTTGGATAATAGAAATGGCACAAAGCAATGCTTCCACCTCTTCATTCTTTCTCGAGAGTGCATCTGCAACAACATTAAGCTTTCCTTTTTTGTAGATTATTTCAAAGTCATAACCCAACATCTTTGTGACCCATTTTTGCTGCTCTTCCGAAGATAGTCTTTGTTCCAAAAAGTGTTTAAGACTATCATGATCAGTTTTTACCTTCAAGTGTCTTCCCATTAGGTAAGGTCTCCATTTCTTTAGTGCATGTAGTATTGCCAACATTTCCTTCTCATAAATAGCCTTTTGTAAATACTTTCCTTTGATTGAATGACTTTCAAAAGAAATGGGTCTTCCTTCTTGCATTAAAACAACACCAATTCCATTTCCTGAGGCATCACATTCCACAATAAAGGTTTTTGTGAAGTCTGGCGTAGCTAAGACTGGTGCTAGGCACATTGCCTCTTTAAGATGTTCAAAGGCCTTAGTTGCTTCAGGAGTCCATGAAAATCCATCTTTCTTCAATAATGTTGTTAGAGGTGCTGCTATTCTCCCATAATTCTTAACAAACTTGCGATAATACCCTATTAACCCGAGAAATTCTTGCAACTACTTTATGGTTGTGGGGACTTTCCATTCTTTAATGGCTTTAATTTTTTTAGGGTCTACCTTAACACGCTTGTGAGATACAATATGACCGAGATATTCCACCTCTTGTACTCCAAAGAAACATTTGGATGTTTTTGCATATAATTGTTTCTCCTGCAATAGTTTGAGCACCCTGTCAACATGTTGAACATGATCCTTCCAAGACATGCTGTAGATTAGTATATCATCAAAAAATAATAGCACAAATTTTCTAAAGAAGGGTTTGAAAATGGAATTCATCAAGCCTTGAAATGTAGAAGGTACACTGGTAAGGCCAAAAGGCATGACCAAAAATTCATAATGACCCTCATGAGTTTGAAAAGTTGTTTTCGGAATATCTTTAGTCTTCATTCTAATTTGATGATATCCTGAACGAAGATCCAACTTGGTAAAATAAATTGTTCCATGTAATTCATCCAATAATTCATCAATCACAGGAATGGGAAATTTATCTTTAATGGTGAGCTTATTGTGCTCCTTATAATTTGGACACATGCACCATGATCCATCCTTCTTGTGTACCAATACTATAGGAGAAGATAAATAACTTTGACTAGGTTGAATTATACCAACCTATAACATTTCTACAATCATACGTTCAATTTCACTCTTTTGGACATAAGGATATCTATAAGGCCTGATGTTTGGAGGAACACTTCCTGGAATCAAATGAATAGCATGATCATGATCACGAATATGTGGGAATCCTTTGGGAGTTTCAAAAACCTTGGAATGATTGTCCAAGAATTTTTGGAGATATGTAGAAATAGATGATTTTTATGTTGGAACTTCTAGTGAGCATAATTGTGCAATTATGCCTCGTTTTTCTTTCTTTATAAGCTTTGTCATGACATTAGAGCTTATTATCTTTCCTGGCTTCCCTGCAATACCCTGTAATTTGAATTCCTTTCCTTCTGAAAAAAAAATCAAGAAAAGTTCTTGAAAATTAAAAACTACCGTCCCCAAAGATTGTAACCATTGTACTTCTAGTACAAAATCAGCACCTCCCATAGGAATGGAAAGAATTGGACTATTCAATACATATTCCCCCATGGTTAGCTTGATATTATGGCATTTTCCAGAGCAATTTATAGTTCCTCCATTTGCAACCATGACTTGGCATTCTGGTGTTGGGTATAGGAAACAATTCAATCCTTGGCTACCTTACAATGAATAAAATTATGGGTACTACTTGAATCAATCAACACTATTACCTTTTTCTTCTTGATATGTCCTTCTATCTTAAGAGTTTGAGGAGTGGTAATTCCTACAAATGCATTACAAAATATGGTCAGACTCATTTCTTCCTCTTCTAGGGTTGGTTCCAGGTGTATATCCTCTTCTTGTTCATTTTCTTCTTCCTCTTCACAATTTATGTAAAATAATTTCTTCTCGGCACACTTATGACCTTTAGTGTATCTTCTATCACAACTGTAGCAAAGCCCTTTTGCTCTTTTTTCTTCTAATTGTTGTGGTGTCAACCTTATAGGTTGTGGAAATCTAGGAGTAGCAACACTTCCCTCTTTATAGAAGTGAGTGGTAGGCTTCCTTGTTGCCATAATTTTACATTCAATTTTTCTTGCCAACCTGAATGCCTTCTCCAATGAATCAGGTTCCAAAACGCGAACTTCATGTTGGATGTTATCCTTTAAAGTACCTATGAAGAGATCAACCCTGTGTTCCTCTGGAATATCAGTTACCCTTATATTCAATTTTTGGAAGTCCTCAATGTGCTCCCCCACTAAACCCTTTTTTTTGAGATTTATCAATTGGCTAAAGAAGGTGTTGCTCTTTGTATCCTCATAATGTGCTATCATTTCCTCCGTAAAAATTGACCAAGTGACAATTTTTTTACGGAGCAAAGCCATCGATACCATACAAATGTATTTTGTTCTAAATGTAAAGTTGCAATGCGTACCTTTTGTGTGTTTTGCACATTATGGAGATCAAAATATTGCTCCATCTGTAGTATCCATGTTACAGGATCCTTTCCATCAAACTTCCTCATATCCATTTTTCGAATATGGTGGTTCTTCCCTCCAACAGTAGAGTTTATGAAATCACGATTAACATTTATTTTGTTCTCATCATGAGTTTCCTCTACTATCTTTTCACCATTAGGAACATTTCTTGTACCAACTTTGCCAAACCTTTGATGTGTACTTTTAGATCTTTCTTCATGTTTTCCATGTTTTCATCGATCTTAGCTTCCATCTCATTCATCTTAGATTCCATGCCAGCTTTCATGCCATTAATCTTAGCTTCCATGCCATTCTTCAAACCATCCATCTTAGATTCCACGCCTTTCTTCAAACCATCCATCTTAGTTTCCATGCCTTTCTTCAAAACTTCTATGTCATTTTTTGTTTCTCTTTGCGAGAGAGAAATTTGTTACACTTGCTCTTGTAAATTTGATATTTCATGTTGCCATTCTTCATCTTCATGAGTCATAGTATAGCCTTATAAAGGCTTAATGGGTGTTGAATTATTTTTAGGAGGCATTTCAGAACCCAATGCTGAAATATATTCTACAATATGCCCTTGGAATCAATTCAACTTGATTCTTCAAACAAGACTTATGCAATTTGGAAAAAAAAAAAATACACACCTTTTACTTGCTTTTGAGGAGCTCAATATTGAAATTGACTTATCTCTATATTTGCATATCCTAAATATCTGAAATTCATCCCTATAGTAATCCTCTAAAGCTTCTTTCAAATTCCATAGGTCTGACTTGATTTGGATTCTTCAAGACAACGTTATGTCCAATCTCTCACAATGACCTAATTATGGACTGGTTCAGTAGAGAGAACTTGTACAACTTGCCACGTGTCACTGTTTGCTCTTTTGGATTTGAGATTTATAGACATGAAACTACAGTCTGTGTACTTCTAGTCACTTTTTATGGAACTCCAATCCGATGCTCAGAGAGAGAGTTATGAATTCTTACCCACGATCACCTCTTTAATATGAAATTCGGGAGCCTGAAAAATACCTAACTTCCACAGATCATATCTCCGAAAATATTACGAACCAAGCTCTGAAATTTTGCGACGATGTTCCTCAGGATTTTGGCTTCGCTCACTAAAAATTTATGCTTTTGAACCTTCGTAGAAACAAATTTATAGAGAAAATTCCGCAATGACCTTTTTAAGCGAAATTCAGGAGCCTGCAAAAAACCCTAACTTTAACAGATCATATCTCCGAAAATATTGCCAACCAAGCTCTGAAATTTTGTGAAAATGTTCTTCAGGATTTCAGCTTCGCACTCTAAAGCTTTCAGCCTCTATACCTTCGTATAAAAAAAGTTATAGCGAAAATTCCACGATGAGCTGTTTGGAGCAGCGAAACCCTAGAATCCAAAGCTTTGATACCAAATGTTGTGAAACCAACTCCAAAAATAGAAGCAAAGAGATATCAACGCCTTAGAAATAAGCCACTTTGAGGGGGAAACCTCCAATAAATTACATGAATGAACAATTCTCGGATGATACAAATTAAAAAACCTCCTTTCTATATATAGGAGTCCATGGGGCCACAATGTAATCCTAGCTGACCTAAAAATAATAATTTGAGGGCACAATAATAACAATAAGGGGGTTACACTAACAAAAATAAGGGACTATACTAGTAATATAGGGACCTAACATGAAAAATATGATAAAATTCATGAAATTTTAGCTCATGATATTGGATACATTGCATGTTTATCTGCTACTCCTTTAGCAACCGATTATGCAACCAACTTTTTGTGTCAAATACATAAAAATGTTGGTTTGAAAGTGAATTTGGGAAACATAGATGTTCTTATATCAGGATTATTTTGTGCTTAGCGTGATAAACAAATTTTAGCTAATTCAGGGAAAAGTGACCTTGATGTAACTTTATATCAGATATAAAGGAAATACATTCTTAATAATATAGTTGTTAGAGTTTGCTTTCAGTTTTTTTCAGTCTCTCTTTTCTCTACTTCTTTTTAGTGAACCATTACAGCAAGTTTGTGTTCCTATTGTGGGAATAATTTCTCGTCTTCTATGTCATGCAATAAAAAGTGGCCTTCTAGGAACAAAACCTTTGTGGATAAAATGCCTAGATATACTTCCACTTTATTAGAAGAAAGCTGTGAGGAGATTTTTTTTTTTTGAAAATCCGTTACTTCATTGAGAATAATGTAATGGATATTTTGTTTGAAGATGATGACGCATGCAACAAAACAAAAGAATAAAATATGCTTGGAATATTGAAACATGCTTTGGAAGCCACTAAGGATCCGGATGTATTTGAGACTTTGTTGGAAACGGTAGCAGAAATTATGAAAATGGTTGATGTCCATGGATATTTTGTTTTTTTCTCTCATTTGCTTTATTGATTGATCAACTTAACAATTCAAATAATTGGGTAAGAGCAACAAGTACTAGGTTAATACATAAATTTTCTAGTTTTAAAGATCAATCCTTTTCAAGTTTGGTGGAATTAGAGTTGAGTCGTTTGAATACTTGAAAGAAAGGTTTGTCACACACCTAGGTATGAGAATTGATTTTTCAGAGGTCATTTTGGGTATACCAAGTGTAGATATTGTTCAGGAGATGGTCCCTATGGTTCTTCCAAATCTTGTAGTTTTACAATAGCAGAATTGCCATGCATTAGCTACTTTGCATGAATTGGAAACATAATTGAATACAATTTTTCCAGTTTTTTCACTGGAATGGTGTCACAAGGCTCTATCATTTGTGTTTCTTCACTCAGATAGAAAGGAACTGGTTACTGTAATGCAATTATATGAATCCCAGACATGATCTAATAATAGAGATATTTTTACTAGAGTGTTGCTAGTTCTACTTGAGGAGTTTGTACATTTCCTTAGGGATGCACACAGTGACAATATTGATGAAAGGCTATCAAAGGTTCTAGATATGATTTAAGAGGTGGCTAGTCTTGTCACTAGATCAGATGATCTTCTAGGATTTTTAAGGAATTATTGGTTTCCATTTTGCTAATTTAGGGAACAATTCCTTGTAAGCAAGGAGGAAGAGGTGAGAATAATACTAGGTGACAAGTGGCAAGTGGGAATGTATCACAGTGTATTTGTAAAACTCTAATTGTAACTCACGTGTTTAGGATACAAACAACCACCAATGACCCCATTGATTTCTCCATCAATTACTCCATTAATTAACCTCATTATATTTTGGATTTTATGTACTACAATATATCTGCATTTATGGAATTCCTCTCTTGTAGGCGTCCTTTTATTTTTTAAATTCCACTTATATTACTTCAAGGAAAAGGAGCAATTAGTTACACTTGTGATATGTGTATGCACATATTTTCTCAACCTTCACACAGAAGAAGGTTTGAGAACTACGGAAAAAAATTTATGATGTTACTTGTTTACAAATTTGAGAAAGCATCAAGGGTTACAATCAAAATCTAGAAATTTTGTTTCCTGGTGGGATGTGAGACATTATTGGATTTCTATAATTATTCAATGCTTGTTTAGGATCTAGGTAAGTGTGAATGAATAAAATATTTCTATCATTTTTCTATATTGGATTCCCATTCTCTCTAAGTTATCAAAGGCAAGTTAAAACCTGATTAGACTAGGGGACAACATATTCCATTGCCAAACTTTAACCTTACAGGGAAGTAAACTACACTTGTTTGATACTTCCACACATTTTGAGGGCATCCTAATAGAAATGTAAATGTTGTTGGATACACTGGCATTGGTTAGTTTTAGAAAAGTTCTCTTTGTCAAATATGTTGGTTTCATGAAGTAATATTTCCAACCAAGAGGATAAAGAATTGGCATGTCTAGGACATAGTGGTGTTATTTCTTCCCTGTATTTGTGATTTATTAGTAGTCCACCACTAATAAATTCATTACATAGTTTTCTGTTTAGTAGTATATTACAACAGTGACTTGTTAAAGGAAAATGATTCTAGTTTGTTTGAACGTCAAAAACTGGAAGGAAATCTAGCTTTGAATTAGAAAAATGGAATATATTCTGAAAAATATGTTTTTTGATCAAATATAGGCCTATTTCCTGATCATTTAAAAAAAAAACATTCACAGCAATAAACAACAATTTTCGACATGATGAATTACAAAAATCTCCAACTCAAAAACAAGTTAGCATATTCAGTTTTTCCTGCATCAGAGAAAAATGAGTGAGTAACATTAAGTTTTATTTGAATATTTATAGAACCATTTTAGAGATTCTAAATGGAAATTGCGTTTGCTAATCTTGCTCAATTAATTATAGGGAAAACAAGGGGCATACATAACTTGTCGGCTTATGGGAATTGGATTCCTTTTCCCTTGGAATAGTACATTCATAATTGAATATTACTATATTGAAGCTATATTCCTGGTTAGTATCAGAATTTACAAAGTCCTGTCTTATTATTTTTTAGTTTCTTGTTGTAATCTCGTGTCAGCAATACTTTGCTCCACCCATTACATTTATACTAACCATTTTTATTGTTGAAGTGTCACTACTTCTTAGAGATAACTAGAGCAAACAATACAAATACAAAAGTGGAGCATGAGACATTCTTAGTAGAAAACTCTATCTCTATTGTGTTTATTTGTGATATTTTATTTGCTTTGTTTATACAAGTCATCTGGCCACATAGTGGCCACTATTTCCCAACTAAAGAAAACTTGTTCAAGTTTCTTGCTTTTATGGGGGAAAATGACATTAACAATATTGTTGATGTTGAGGTATATATCATATAAATCCTTTATAGTCTACTTTGTTTTATATTCCAGTGTTCATCGACTTTCATGTCTTATACTCTGCATTGTAACTTTTTTTGTTTTCTTTTTGCAGAAAATGGACTCAGTATTGATGGTAAGAAGCAAGGATTGAAGAAAGAGGGGAACAATAACACTATAGTGACAAAGAGAGAGAAGTGTACTGTCCAGTGGTACCCGTAGAGCCAATATCCCACATAAGACACACATATAAAGACTGATGGTCAAGTTTTTAGAGTTAGTGAATTCACTTGCAATTCCTTGGCAAGATAATGATAATGTTTTGAAGTGATGAACAATATTCTATCTGTAAATTGTACTCCACCCAATATTAAGTTGGAAACTCATATTGTAATACTTGACATTTTATATAATATAATTTGTGGTTGGAATTATTTATAGTTGCACTTGATATTACTTGGTATTGTAATTAACATATGTAACTTTGCGTTCATATTAGATGAACATGTAAATTTTATGAATTTTTTTTAAAATTTAGTTGCAAAATCATACTAATTAATTTATGTTGATTAATAATGAACACATAAAATCAATCTAAAACTATTAAAATAGTAGTTTATATTGATTAATAATGAACACAAATAAAATGAATATACGACTAAATTAGTCATTTATAATGATTATTAATGAAAGTAAATGAAATGAATATAAACTACTAAATTATTTGTTTATATAATGAATAAATGACTACCGCAAATGATAAATTTGTGACTACAAATGATGACTAAATTTTGCATATATACGACTATTAGTAGCTAATTTACAGTATCTTATAAGAAGACTAAAATTTAGTCATATTTCTTCGGTTATTAATTGGTTTCAAACGACGACTAAAATTTGCATATATATGACTATTAGTAGCTAATTTACAGTATCTTATAACACGACCAACATTTTGGTCATATTTCTTTGATCAGTAATGGGTTTTCTTGGGTGATGATATAGTCATATATTTTGTTGTGTATTTGGTCATTAAATGTGACAATTAATGACCAAATAAAAGATTAAATCAATGACCAAATCAATGACTAAATTAATGATCAAATCAATGACTAAATCAGTGACTAAATTAATGAACAAATATACAACTAGACAACAAAATTGAGATAACCAATTAATGACTAAGCTAAAAATGACCGAAATTTGGTCGCGTTATAAGATACTATAAATTAGCTACTATTGGTCATCGACTGAAAAATAGTCATTTATATGCAAATTTTAGTCATTTTTTTAGTAACTAATTAGCCATTTTCTACTAGTGGGTAATCCAAGGAAGAGGATATGTCCAGGAGGAAAGTCAACTTTGGTAGATTGAGTCAAATTTCTCGTAGTTAATTGACTTGATTGGAATAAGACGATGTTGTGTTGAAGGAAAATTGGTTAATCAATTGAGGCATTTTAAACGATTTCAAATTAAAGGGAGAAGTAGAAGACTATGAACCTTCATTATGAGCAGAGTCTCACACCGAGTTCTATAGGTACTGGGAAAGATACTTAGTTTTTTTATGTATTCACAATGGTTATATGAAATCCTTTGGATTTACCTTGGGATTTTTGGGGAATATGGCAGGGCTCTAGTAGTTTTGTTGTTGATATGAACCTTTGGGAGCTCTAGAAAAATAAACCTTGGTATTTATTGGCTAGGGTTTCATAAATTGGTATTAAAGCGTAGTAACGCTCTTTGGGAAGAAGAAATCACAGAAAGTTGTTGCATTGCTTATAATTTGTTGAGATCGTTGTGTATGCTATAGCTAAGAGCTCCCTCTGACATATCAACATATATGAAGCTTTGGTGTCACAATTAGAGTGTTGCATGAGAGAAATCATGCTGCAATAAAGGGTTGATTTCTTTCGTGTTATATGATAAGGTGTGGAGGAAAATGTTTTAGTAGAGGAAGTGTTTGTGGTTCTTTGTGTTGTAAGCTACATATTGAATGTTGTGCATTATCAAATGGTTGAATAAGACAAGGTATATTGCTGGCCATTCATCCATGTTTGAAAAAGGAAGTGGGTGTTTGGTATAACCTTGGTTGAAGAAAGGAGTCGTCACTATTGATGGAAGGATCGATCCTTATCAATTTTTCCATGTATGTGGTCGACTTGGAAATATATGTTACTAGTTTCCCCAAGCTAGTGAAGATGTATGTTGCCTGGTGAGACACGATCTGCTTGTCTCTGGATCGAATAGAGAGCAAAGACATATTTCCATTATTGATGTGTATTTTTCCATGGAAAGGATGTTGAAGATTGTTATATAGTGTGAAAATATTAATTTTACAATTTCATGGAGTTTCATAGGTTGTGCGACATTGGAGAGAGCTGTGTTGGGAAGCGTAAAGCATATGGGAGGAAGCATATGTGCAACTGTATTGTATAAAAAAGTGTTTAATCTGCATTGTAATTGGTTTATCATTCTTTGTGATTGTTGAAGTCTACAATTACGTGGATCTCAGGAGAAAGGTGACGTTTGAGCTATGCATGGGGGAGATAAAGCACATATCAGAAGTAGGGACAAGGTATAAGAAATTGTTGGCAAGGAAAATCAACTGGAAAACGTAGGAGGGAATTGGAACACAAAAATTTGCAAAGATCCTGGTGAGGAACATTTTGTTTTTTTCTTCTTTTGGAAATGAATGTGCAGAGTGTTGTAGAATAGGGTAAGGACATTAAAGTGAATTAAATTAAGAAATGACTAAAATAAAAAGACAGACAAGTGGAAAAATAAAACAATGCCAAGGAGTGGTAGCAAGGAGAGTGACAAGCAGGCAGAGGCAACATAGAGTGGGAAATACCTCATAAAAGATAATTTGTAGCATAAATTGTAGTAAGAGAAAAAAGAGAGTCCTCAAAATATAGAAAGTAAGAAGATAGCGGCCCAGCGAAATTGCAATAGTGAAGAGAGCAAGGAGTGCTCAAAGGAGGTTCTAGGTGAAAGAACCAGTGGAATACCAACAATACAAGTTGAGGATGATCTTGGTGAGGTGTTGACTTGTTTCAGCTCACAGTGAACATGTAGCAACTCACAGAAGGATGAAGAAATCCATGAAAGGACAACGGGAGAATGGAGAGTTCAAAAGGAAGCTAAAACAGAAATGAAAAGGAGGTAATAAAAAAGGATACAAGAAAATAGATGAGTGAAGAAGAAAGGAAGAGAGAGTTGAATAATATAAAATAAGAACTTAGTGAATTAAAGCAGCAGATGTAAGAGCAGACAAAGTAGTGGAAGTGGAAATTGTTAGCAAGATTGAAGAAAGGTGTTTATGTAGGAAGAATAGTCAAGTGGCCTCTCAAAGAGTTGCATGTTGAGAATATAATGTAGAAAGTATATGAAGAGGAAGCACTCATAGGAGTTGATTATGAAGTCACAAAATCCATTTGTGAACCTAAGAAAGGACCAATCCTTGGAGAGGAAGATGATGATGGAAAGATGATAGAAGCATCTTTTGAGACTAGAATGCCGCATAATTTTGATTTTAATTATTTTGTAAGTGTATATTTGCAGATGGAATAGTAGAGATGATGGAAGTACCAGAGAGAAAAGAGCACACTGATAGAAGATAACATGAATATGAGGATGAGCAGTTGAGGAGGATTTCCATGGAGAGAAGAATCCACGAGAGGATTCAAGGGGAGGTACTTCAGTGGTGTGATATGAATTTTAGAAGCATCCTCACTTGAATTTGTTTGCTTTTTATTTCTATATTTAATTTTTTTTTAAGGCTTTGGAGTTATTTTGAAGATAGAGAGGAGAAGAATGTACATATGGCAGAATGCATATGGAAGAGAAGAAGTTGCACAGAGGCATCCAACTAATAAAATTGGCTCCACAAAAGCTGTGGAAATCCAGAGACATGGAGACGGTGATGAAGTTAAACTCATATGGGAAATTTGAAAAAGAGATTATGCAATAATGGAGGATCAACAAAGAGATCATAGCATATTTGAAGTTAAATGGTTGACACAAATTTTTTTCGATAGTGTGGAAAAGGGAAGAAATGTGGAGGAAGAGTTCATCAACAGTCCTATAGATCACAAAGTTTGGTCAAAGAAGGTTGAAGATGGGACATTAGACACCTCAACCAAGGAAGAATATTATGCTTTTGAATCTAATGTATGGTGTATGGTTGCAGGAAATGACCCACAGGAGCATAATGTGCTTATCCAGAGTATTGGGGAATTGAATTTAATGAATATGTATGAAATAAAAGAGCCTTATGCACATGAATTTGTTGGATATGAGGCCATTGTAGCGGTATTAGAAACTAAAGAAACTAGTTTTGAAGAAGGTCCCATGCATGAGGATGAAACGAACAATGTAGCTACATTAGAACCTTCAGAGGAATGATTGGAAGGGATTCAAGGCTACATAGGAGATGATACAATTTGATTTGATTTTGAATTGTATGATGAGCTATATACTTTGGAGCAGAAAATCGTGAACCCTAAGGAACGTTTTAAGCATATAAAACTAGAGTTGGAGAAGGATGGAATTGTCTTGAAAGGAAATGAAGATGGAGCTTAAATTGTCAACCGATAGAATGGACAAGAGGGAAGTGTGGAGAAATCGAAGAATGAGAGAAACATTTAGCCAAAAGGAGAAGTGGACATAGTAATTGAATAAATTTGGGTTTTAATGAGAAAAAAAACCCAGGAACAGGCACAAAAAACCAAATAGGACAAATAGCAAGGAAGAGGAGTTGACAATAGACGTTTTCATCAACAAATCTAATGGTTAACTACAACATAAAATTTGGATACTTGGAGAATTCAAAAAATGCAAACACAGCCAAACACTAGATCAACTAGAAACTAGGACCGAATATGTTGGTTAGATTCTACCATTGGCACTAGGCTAGCTCCAATCGTTGGACCTAGTTGTGTATGCCTAACTCTCCTAATGGTGTCCTTCCTCCACTCTCTCATAACACAAATATTTTTTGTTATTTCCTTATCACCCAATGAGGCCACAGTGTTGGAACATGGCTTTGATACCACCTCTCACATACCTCTAAGGACAACTTCAACAATTAACTTAGAGACCAGTTAAAAAAAATTAATTTAATGTTCAATGCTACATACCACAAACAAAAAATTAGATTTTTATGTTGCAAAACATAAGTTAACATACATGGAGTTCATTAGTTTTACATTGAAAACCTTGTACCTTAGGAGTACCATATTACCTAACAAACAATATTTTTTTTTAAATATCAAGTCATAATATGTGTACTTCATATAGACTCTAGCTATGATTTAGGGTTACGTTGAGTGTATCATTAAACATGTTAAATGAACCATGGATTTGTTGAATATTTTTCCTCGAACCATCTAGATGGTGTATCTGGTCCATCCACTTGGCGATTTCTACTCCGGGATCTATCACCACTCGATGGTTCAACGGATCTGTGATTAATGGATGATGTTGATTGTTCGTAGAAGTTAGAGAGAAACCAACCCACCCGTATGTTGTTGTCTGGTCTCCTTTACATACCCATCATTTTATTTTCTTTCCCAGTAATACCAATGAAGGTTTCATGCCCAGAAAGATGCCTCATTCCAATCTCTACTATGGTATTCCATGACCTGAGGTCCTTCAAGTAACGCATAATATTTAGAGTTGTCTGATAAGTTCGTTGAGGACATGTAGCTGAAGGTTTTATTTAGTATTTTTATGTCTTCATTTTCTTTCACTTTTGTTTAGATTTTAACCCTCAATTACGGTCATTACAGTTGCAGGAGTGTACAATTCTTGGTTTCGTCTTCAACAGTTTACACCGCTACTCGAAAATATTACCCAGGTATTCCTTTTCACCTAGTCGACTATGGTTTTAGCCATTACCATCTCATTATTCTCTTTTCTTATGCTTCTGCTCATTTTTGGGTTTTCATTTCTTAGGTTCATGTTACCGGTGTGGTTTATTCCTGAGGGTTTTATATACCATGTGGGTACTTTTTTTAATATTCACCAGTTTTTGCCCATCAATTTTCATAATATTTACATAGTTTGGTGTATTAATTCACTTTAGCATCGTGTTATAGGTAATATCTTTAGATTCATTCCTCATCCATTTTGCTAAAATTAAAAGTCGGGAAAATGACTGGCACTTTTCTCGTTTGGTTTCAGGTGTGGTCTTATTCACACTTTCCTGTTATGCAGGGAACTATACATTTTGAAAACCCTAACAGGGTGTTGAAGCCCCGAAAATCGGGTCTACAACAAGGGGGATACCCACCCGGTCCGGACCTTGGTTAGCAGCGCCTTTTCCGTTTGGTATAGTGGGTCCGACTAGGGATATGGGACCAGTTTCCCAATATGTGTGTGTGTGTTGAGAATTGATATTTCCTTTCTAAAATTTCCTAAGTGAAATGCTTTTATTCTAACTCTAATCTAATAACATGCAATTGTATTCTAATAAACAGAAATATCTAATTCTACACTAACCCAGGATGTAATCTTTCTGTTATGCGATCTAAAATGATTTCAAATAATAATTGGTAATAAAGATCATTCAACTGTTATGAGAAAAGAATTCAATGGAGATAAACCACTTCGTATAAAAAGTTAGACGAAACAGTTGTGAAAAAAATATCGCATAATAAGCTACTCATATATTAAGCAGAAATAAATAGCTATCATCGTACAGAAGTGCCAAATGATAACTCAAGCATTCAAGCATTAATATTTAAACAACTAAACATGAATATCACTTTAACACAAAGGCATAAATAGTTAATAGATAAAAGTACCATTTATAACTAGTTCTACTCATGAGCTTCAAGCAATAATGACTTATCTCTTCTTAATCCAACATCCACTAAGAGTAAAAAAGTGCAACATCAGTAGTAGATATTAAACGCAGATATCAATAAATCTTCCATTCATTCATCAAAACCTCCTCGGAGGGTACAAAAGTGCATGTTCTGAGGACAAGTTTTTGACAAATTTCAGGACCCTTCTCTAAATGCATGAGAAGGGTTTAAATACTACTAACTAAATCTAAAAATAATTTATTACAAAAATGTAGGATACGGTTTAAATGACTGTCCTCATTTCAGGCAAAAATAAAGCAAAATTAATACTAACACTGAATCTAAAACTAACAACTAACTATTTGTGTATCTGTTCCTTGAAATCGCAAGTGTTCAACATTTGTTTGAGAAGAGTCGGCTGGCCGACTTCCGACTTTAACTGTCCTGTGAAAACGGATTCGGCAAGAGCTGGCGCCATCTTCTAGGCAGAATTGATGATACATTTGAGAGTCGTGCACTGGCTGTGTGGTTTACCAAATACGCCCAGTAAGAATCCCAATTCAACTTAGTTAATCTTTTGATTGATTCTGCCTTTTCTTGAGCCTTCTGTCTCTAGCCTATCTGCAGTTGCTGTACTTTCGGTAGGTACCCTAGAGTGGTTTCTGAGATCAGATTTTCCTTGTGCAAATTTTCATTTATGCATTCAATAACACTGTTTGCTGCCATGGTTGTTTCTTCTGTCGCTTGCTTTGCTTTCCTGATTTGTGCATCCCATTTGTTAAAGAGAATTTCTTTGTGATTGTCGTTGATTATTGGTGCGCTTTCTCTTTTCCCCTCCTCTGTTTCTTGCCAAGCCAAATATTCGGTAACTCTTTTATCAATTAAATCATAATCATGTCGTAAGTCTACGACTTGATTAGTGATTTTATCGCTTATTTCACAATAAGAGTTCCACTGTGATATTCTTTGGCACAATGTTTCATGTTGCTGCAGTAGTTGATCATTTAAGGAAATAGATTCTGTGATGAATTCTGTAAGCTTAGGATCATCCTTGTGCATCTCTTGCATAACCTGTAATTGTTTTTCTCTTTCAGCCAAACTGTTCCGGTACCCTATTTGCATTTGTTGGAAGTCTTGTTGTAATCTTTCAAGCTATTTTTGTGCTTCGTTGTTGGCGTTGGGTTGTTGCAGTTGTTGTTTTAAAACCTGTACTTGATCTTCTTTCTCTTTCAGTAATTGTCGTACCTCAGATGCTTTATCAATGGCCGCAGAGGCATATGCTCCTGTGATCTGAGATAATTTGGTGAGATTTTCAGTGGGATCGGTGGTAGGATCTTGCCATAGGATGTCTAATTGTTCTGCATCATGAGAGAGCACGTTTTCAAATTTCCTTTTCTTTCTTTGTCTTCTCACTACTGTCTTGTGTTGTGGGCTATAAAATACATCAAGAGGAGGAATTTCCTCTAATTTGAGCATAAGTTCAGAGGATGGGGTAATGGGAATATGTTCCATTTCTGAGACATTGCTAATTGTTCCTGCGACTATATTTTTTGTTGCCTGTACATTACTCATAGGTGTCTCTATGCTCTGTCCTTCAATATTTATTAAATCATTGAATGTCTCCCATTCTTTGTCTAGCTCAGTTCTGTCTGATGGTGGCTGGACGATGAGAGGGGGAGGATCTAACTGTGAAGAGGTCAAAACTTGTTGCTGTGGGAGCTCTTTTGACTGGGCAGTATCCCTTACTGACCCTTCACTTTTATCATGGTCACTTTCAGATTTCTTAGAGTGTTCTGACGTTTCTCTCCTGGACTTAGATTTAGATCTGTCTGTCCCTGAACTTCCACTGAGACTAATACTAGGAGTTGGTTCTCTTATGGGTTCCAAGCGTAATTTATCCAAAGGGATATTAGCTAACCTCCTTTCCCTGTATATCTTGAACTCTTGAAATTCTGCTGGAGGAAATCGCATTTGGGACGAATGTAGAACCTCTTTAAGTGTACCTTTCTCTTGGAACATGTCATCAAAAAGATCATCTTCTTTAGAAAACACCTTTATTTTGACTGCAGTAGTGAAATTTTTAGCAATATCATAAGGGTCAAACGATCTTCTTGGAAATTTGAACAATCGTAGACATGTTATGTTGTTTACTTCTTTGAATGCATGGCCTACATCAAATAGTGAAAAGGCCCTACAGGTCACAGGAAATTGTGGCCAAATAGCCTTCTTTTTGTCCTTCAAATCTTTAGTCAAACCTCCTTCTCTGCAGGTTTGATAAGCAATTTCTCGTGCCATGAGTTTATCAGGAACATACAAAGGTAAGACATGAGGGGAAGTGAGACTTCCAAATACCCTGACATATGTAAACAGTTCTTCTCCGAACCATCTCACGACAGGGAGTATATCTACCTCTGCTTCGGGAGAAAATCTTGGAGCGTCTTTATCATATAACATTTTGTACAGGGGCAACATGATTCCATGACAAATCTTATAAAAATACGGAGTGAACTTGGAATCCCACAATTCTTTATGATAAATATGAATGGGTAAGGGGTCTTGAGTCGTCCATTTCCAACCCATTAAAGGAAACTTGGAAATATAACAGATTGCATCCATCACATATGCAGATAAGTAGAAAGGGGGATAAATTCTCTGAGAAACAGTTCTTTTAAACTGGTAATTAAAAATGGTTGTGGCTAAGTTGTCAGATAATATCTTAGCCCAATCCACAATAGTAGCATTAATGGCGGCATTCAATAATGGTAGCCATTCAGATGAAAATTTATTAATGTTTGGCTTCCCAAAAAGTCTACAGAGCATAGCAGTAGCAAAGCAATATGGGGAGGTGAGAGAACCAGTACTATACATACCATGTTTATCCTTTTTTAGTGGTTCGTCCCTCCTTGACCATTCCTTGGTGCATTCTGCCAGGTTTTCATTTTCTTTAGTAAACTTCTCCATGAACTGTTTGTTATGAGTCGCCTGTGGCTCTGGTAAATGATACATGAGTCTCAAATCTTGTGGAGTGAATGAGCCAATGAGTTCTTGACCTTGAGTCTTAAATTGTCTGTTTGTGATGTCAGTGCTGTCCAGTACCCATTTAACCATGTCTGTGTATGGAATAATTTTGGGCCTCGCCGCTATCCGATGCAAGAACGAGAAAGCTAGCTCTGTAATAGATGCCTCAGAAGACCCATGTGAGCCTACAGTAGATGTAACCTCCATTATTCTGGGATTATCTTCCTCAAGTAGATTGTACATGCCTTCCCAAGTAGTAATACCAACATCTTTATTACAGACGGTGTCTGTATACAAGGGCGTCATTTCTTTGTCTTTAGAACTTGGAGCTTTGTCTTTCTTTCCCATAATATCCTGAATACTGCTTTGTATAGTTTTCTGTTCTTCATTCCTGCAGTTTACAAATGAGGTGAGAATAATGATAAGAAAAAGGTGACGGGAAAGCTTTTAAATGCCGAAGACATATAGAATATACCACCTTACGTGAAATGGCTCTTCGATCAGAACAAAACCATATTTCATTAATGATTGACAACTAACTCATTGATTATCATTAAAGCGCATAACCAGGTCTTGGTTTATGGAAAAATATTTTTCGTACAACGAGCCCTAAAGATCTGCGATAAGTCGATCTGCGATTTGCTTCGCAATATTGCAAATCGCAATCTCGTGGAATCGCAAAATCGCAATACCGCAATATTTCTGGAGCGTAACATATGACAATCATTTGTTAATGTGTTTTTCTGTGAAATGCGATTTGCGATATGTGCCATCGCATATTGGTGGTTTGAGGTTTTTCAGCGTAAGTGATATTTGAGGTATGTGATGTGATGAATGTTTTTAGGGCGTAGTTTCGCATCGCGATCTCGCAATCTTAGAATTCCGCTTGTAAGGAGGTATCCATTACCTTTTTTGCGATGCGATATTTCTATAAGGAATGATTTTATCCTATCTTATCATAAAACTTAAGCTTTTTAAGATTCTTCAAGGGGTATTCTCCTAAGTTTATGATATTAAGTTTTATTGAAAAAGGAAATACAAGCACTAATCGATTTTTTAAAGTTTTTTTGACTAAGGGCCCCCACTTATTTAGTAGTAGTGAAAATACTAAATAAGAAGGGGGTTTGTTGCTGGCCACAACACAGGGTTAGAGTAGGTTACTATTTTTAGCTTTATAGTTCTATAATATAGATTGGATAAGAGAGAAAAAGGATTTTGTCGACCCTGACTTTAGACTTGAATTTTTAAGAATGCGACTTTGTCAAGGCGGGGACCCATGCACACTTATTTGCTTAATGTACTAAATTGTGTATATATTATTTGAATGGTTTTGTTCTCAAAGAGGCTTTGTGTCCCCACTTATATGATCGTGTCAAGATTATTTTATGTAATCATTCTCGGCTTTCATATGCCTATCCCTTTTAATGTAATTAGACATATTGCAATATATATGTATTCGATTCCTTAAATTTATTTGAACTGCATGTTTGATAGATTTGTAATTTTATTCATCGCAGTATGTCTGATTTGGTTTACTTCTTTACAGAGTTTACTTGCCTTATAAATTCACTAATTATGAGTAATCTTTGTCTCTCAGAGTTTATAAACATCGTGTCGTAGTATTTTCTTAAATCGAGAACTAAGTCACTATGTTCTTTAATTTCTTGTTTTATTACACTTGTAACATACAAAGGTTTACATTACTCTACCCCATGTAGCTTTTGGGATTGTTTCCAAGGTTTCCAACTCAATGGTTGGAATGAGAACCTAAGCCAAAATTCGTGCAACAGTTCATTTGGTCGTTCTTTAATATGAATTTTCATGACCCAAATTAAATTGAGTCAATTTGTCCCCAATTTTTTTATATATATACTTAGTTATGGGTCTAATTCTGTAAGGAATGAGACTGTTTACCAAGTTGTTGCTCTTTCAAAAACTGGGATGGGAAACTAACCCATTTCCCTTCGGAATATTCTCGCAGTTTAATATATCTGAAAACACTTTATCCACTCTTTCTGCACCGAGTTGAATATTCTAAGTTAGTTCATTCACTTACCAAGACTTTTATTAAGTTGATTACAAATTAAAATAATTCTATTGTAAACCTTCAAATGAAAACATATCTACTGTCTATCCATAGATCATAATTATTTTCTTTAGATAACACCATTCCATTATAAAACAACTTCAAGATCATTTGTTAACACTTATATGAGTTTCTATTTTTTCTGCCCATCCATGAACCACTGGGAAGGAAATGCTCCACCCAACCATGAGATCAGTCTCTAACACTGCATCTCCCCCCAAGATTGTTGCACACCTAAAGTGATTTTCCAGGACAGTGGACAATACATGAATGTTATTTCCAGAGGCTATCTGATCATAACCAGGCTTAGCCACAATTAAAATTTTGGGCACCTAGGCTCTAGACAGACTCCATTAGCCAACAAACTCTAGAGTCTCTTCTGATCAAGTCTTTTTGACTTGTCTTTGTCTTTCTGTCCTCTTGCCTCTTGTTTCGAATACCCTCTTGACCTTATTTTGAAATTTTATTGTTTTCCAATGGAGGAGCTTGGGTAGGTAACTACCTCCCCATAAGTGTCCAATTACCTGGATGTGAGCTTTCTCTAGTATTACTTCCCAATCATGGTGTTGGACATTGGGTTCAACGCTCCCCATGTGTTTTGCGACATGGACTAACCACCTCTCGTGGATCCTTACTTTGGCAATTGTAGCGAAGACTAAGGCCTACAGGTTTTGGTCTAACGGCAATCACGATTCCAACATGTGTTATCAAAGTGACAGGTCTCGAGTTTGAAACTCCCCTGCTCGTGTTGGGTGGAGATTGTTGGACATTGGGTTCAACGCTCCCCGTGTGTTTCGCGACATGGACTAATCGCCTCTCGTGGATCCCCAACTCTAGTGATTGTAGCGGAGACTAAGGTCTGAGAGTTTTGGTCTAACAACAATTGTGATTCCAACACATGGTTCACGAACAAACATTATGCAAATAAAGAATATCAAAACATGTGCTCATATATGCTTACTTACATTTTTTATCCTTCTAGACCCACAATTAAAACAAGATTCTTTTACAAGGAGATATTACAATTATGCCCAGCCATAAAATATAACGTCAATTTAAAATTCAGAACCTAAATATATTTTACAATAATATTGATAATTTTCCATATTTAAAATTGAAATATATTTTATAATAACATATATAATTTAGGCCCAAGAGTTAGCTTAAAGGCTATAGAGCTATATTGTTTCTAGTTGCTAACATGTTAGACTCCCTTCAATTCCCTTGGATGGAGGTATCATAATCACTCAGTGTTTACCAAATTTAACATTCATGAAGTGTGAGGCTTTTCGTGCTTTACTTTAAGTAAAAAATAAAGAATAATTTCTTACTAATATTAATTGAAAAACTTCTAAAATTTTGAACATATAATTTTTTAACTTAAAATATATGTTACATATTAATTAATAATATTAACAATTTCATCACTTCAAAAATAAAATTTGAAATTTAACACAAATTTATTGAAAAAAAAAATGAAAATTTCAAAAAAAGGGTAAAAAATGTAATATTGTTCAACTTTGAATATATATTGAATAGTAATAACGCCAACCATTTTCAGTAATCAACATTAAAAATTGAAAGTTAATAAAGGTTTTACTGGATTATTGAAAATATAGAGAAAAATTTAAAAAAGAAGAAGAAGTTGAACATGTAAATTATTTTACTTTTAAAAGTCAAAAAGTCTTAACTTAGATGATTTTGTGAAGAATTTGAAAAGTTTATATTTATACATTTGAGTGGGTCAAGCATGTGTTTCTTCTTAAGAGGTCATAGGTTTAAAGCAACTCTCGGGTAGAGTATGTATGCCTTTAGTAGACTTAGTAGTCAAATCATTGAAGTAGATCTCTTGTCTCACAAACAAAGGGATCTCATACATCAATTTGGTGTCTGGCTTGGGAATGACATTAAAATTAGATAATAATAATAATATTTATGTATTTTAGAGACCTATGCAAGAAGATATAGGTTTTTTCTATTTTCTATTTAAATGTATGAAGTTTTAAATGTCACATAAATTAAATATAAACCATTTATATATGTTCATATTTCTTATATTTCTTCTGATTTAATTTTTTCTTACAAGAAGCTAAACTTTAATTTGTTTTTCTTATAAAAAGGTAAATTTATAAAAAGACCGACTTTCCATGTAGAAACATTTGTCATTAGTTATTCAGTTAGAGCATTGGTGCTTAATTTTATGAGAAAATAAATGAATGAGTTTTCTATTTCTTGAATAAAAAAAAATTGATGATTTAGGAATGATTTATATTTTAAGGAATGCTTCTCAATAATTTATTTTCTTTTCCCTGTGTGATAATTAACCACAGCAAATAATCAGCTTGCCATAAGACATTTAATGCTTTTATGGTTGCCCTTTCATTATACATGGCCATGCCTTGGCATTCTGATGGCAGATGGGAGACGTGACGGGCTGAGGAAACTGCACTTTTCGTGTACACCACTCTTACTTAAGTCATTAAATTGGCATTCTGATGGGGCAAGCCTTATATCTCAGTCTATCGGCCTATAAATGCACCGAGAGATGAAATGGCCACCGTAGGATCATTTATTGCTTTAATCTGATGGTGGCTATTTTCTCCCTGAATGTATGTATTTATGGGCCAATAGACTAGGATATAAGGCTCGCCTTCTGATAGCAGATGGGAGATGTGACGGGCTGAAAGAACTGCACCTTTCGTGTACACCACTCACCACTCCTACTTAAGTCATTAAATGCCTTATAACACGTTGGTTATTTCCTACCATAATTGACCGTCATGAAACCGTCATGAAAAACAAACAAAGAGATTTTCTCTTTTGAAATTCCAGGCCTGCTCCCATGGGATGTGAGAAGTTGGTAGGGGAGTTATGAAGCCTTAATTAATCACTATCAGCTTTGAAGCCACTTGGCTATCACAATTTACAAGTTGTGTCGTGCATGCTGAATCCTATAGCTTCAATCCTCGCTGCTGTTAAAAATTAATACTTTTCGGATGATGCGTGTTTGACGGGGCAAAACACAGTTAGATGGGCACTATAAAGCGTATTTCAACACGGTTCGATGGATATTTTGCCCTCTCGAATTCCAGACTGAACGATAGGACTCTTACTTTTGATGATAGTGTACACATCTCTTTTTCCTTGGAACGTCTCCATAGGACATTGGATATTTTTGGCCTTTGGTGCCATCAATATTCATCAATTAATTTCATTTCCTGTAACATTGTATTATTATGGAATTTGGTCCAATGGTCGGTGGTGGTGGACACTTGGATACCTTCCCGGAAGGGAGATTTTTATTGGTGTTCTCTATCAAAGAGTGTTTTGGATAGGAATTTGAAGTTTTACTCACAAAAGCGTGTTGGTAATTTGAATTTTTAATTTTTTAAATGGATTTAAGGTGTTTTGGATAGGTATTTGAAGTTTTACTCACAAAAACGTGTTGGTAATTTGAATTTTTAATTTTTTAAATGGATTTAAGGTTTTGTGAAAATATTATAATTATTTTTTTGGTAAGTTTAGCAGTGCATTTATATTTTTTATTAGTAAAAAAAGCAACAGGTTGCTACAAATCAAAATTTGATGATTAATGTTTATTTTACTTTTTTTAATATATTTTAACTACAAATAATAAATGTTATCCAGAAAATATATAAAAAAAAAACTAAAAGAAGTATTTTCTCAATCACTCGAAGCTTTAATTGCTACTTGATCCTTTAGATTGGAGCCAGGCATATCCACTTAATGCATGGTTTGCAGCTGACGCTTTATTCGGCCAAGACGAACAGTACCATGTTGCTGCGACAAGCGAATTTCTTGAATCTCTTTTTAATATCTTGCAAAACATAAGTGATTTTTGGGTCACCTCCCATTTCCTGTAAGCTCATGACTGCCTTGGCCAAAACACATTTGAACGTCTAGTATGTGTGAATATACTAATGAAATAGGGACAGTCTCCCTCTTGTGTTGCCAGGGTCTTTAATGAAATCCATTGCTTCCTCCTGAGTGTCTCTCTCCTCTTTGGTGTTACAGTCTCTCCCATCCAGCAATAAGATTCCGAACATGTGGAGGATTACCAGTAGAATAAGCATCGAAGAGGTTTCCCATGACCTCTTTGTTTGATTTTCTTCCTCTCTTACTAGACCCCACAGTAGACTTAAGTTGTTTTTGTTTCTCCTTATCCTTTGCCTCTTTCTTGGCCCATATTTGTATGCAAAAGTACTAACCACTATATCCACTGACTGTGCTGTAGCAACTCCTTGGCCAGTGATTGAGTAACACCTGTTGTAAATTTATAGAGGCATGTATATCGCCACAAAAATTCAATAACCGTTTTGTGCATGCAACAGCAAAAAGGTCCCACATGAGCAGTCGTTACTTCCTAGCAATCAATAAAGTAATAACCAACCCCGTTCTTCCTTCTGAGGGTGGTGAAATTACAAGCATTCTTCTGATAAGGATGTAAATGTAGGGTGAAACTACGACACTTGAACTTCAACAGAGAAGGGGGAAAGTTGATATTCCTCAGCTCCCAGACCCATAAACAATGAGGACAGGAGTGCAACCCAGTTAGGAAGATGCTCCTATAAACCTCCCTGGAAATTCTATAAACAGAGTATGAACTATTAGAAGTATACTGAGACCTTAAGACACAGAGATTCACACATAGTCCCACTAGAGAACCGGTCACATGACAGAATAATTGTGGGAGAATGAATACAACGACAGAATTACGACGAGCACCATTAATAAGGTAGTCATGTTTAGCCATACATTATAACTCATAGTTCTGAGACTCTAAAGCCTACGTTCCGTCATTACATACCACGTCCGGGGTATAGAAGGATTGGGAACCACAGTGACCAGGAATTTGAAGGAAAGGTTTGACAGTAGAGGCTGATGAGCCAAGAATCACAAAAACATTATATAATTGACTTAAACAGAGAGACGGAAAAGAAATTAAACGTAAATCTCCTTGATTCAGGGCCATGCAAATAAAATATCCACAGTTCGAGCTATGAGTGAAATCATAATTCGAAAAATGGTTGTAGTATTGAGCACCATGCAAGTCCACAAAGTTTTGACAGCCCACATCGAAAACTTGACACTGAACAGTGAAATACGAAATGAGCAAGAATGACAACATCTCATCACTAATAATTGTAGTGTAACCGATCGAACGAATGATTAAGCGGACCTCTACATGCATTTTAAGGAGATATACCACGTACCAGGTAACTAGATGAAGTCGCAAAACTCCAACTTTCTTCCGCACTGCTACTTTAGAATTCAGCGTGAGAACATTGACTCCCTTCCTTTCCACAACTTTCATAAACCCCTTTAATCGCCAATGTTGTTTCCCAAACTTCTCTAACAATATTAGATGGCCTCCACCTATATCATTAATAGCCATTATTAACCAACATGTGATAGTATTGCCCTATCAACGGTCTAACTAGCATGTGATAACATTGCCCTACCAACCGTCTATCGTCCTCATTCTCAAAATGATGGTGTGGTACATGCTGCCGCCTCACATCTCCCGTCTCCCATCTCCCCCATGGCACCCCAATCGAGGAGTGACAAAATCACACATTAAACCTGTAATTTGACCAAAGGATTATCCTAGTCCCTACACCATATCGCAATGGAGGAGTCTTTTAATCGATGAATCGGGAGCTGATGTGACAACTCCCGATCCCCTTGCTCCGACAACCTCACCCTTCTCTGGCACGATGTGGACCCAGCCTCTCCAGCTCTCGACGGCAGCAAACGGCAATGGCTCCCTGCAGGGTTAGCATGGACCCCACCTCGAGCGCCTCCTCCGCCACCCTTCCCCCTGGCACCGCTCCTCCCCCACCCGCCACCCCCACGACCCCCGACCACCTACCGTCATAAATGCTGAACAAATTTGAATTTTGAATTTGAAAGAACTCCCGGTAATAACCTCACGACTGCCCGTCATTCGCTGGCATTCAAACAACACCCAAGTAGCTCCGCTCCGAATCAGCTCAGCGCAACTCAGTCCGATGAGCAGAGGTAAATACAACAAAATCAAAATCGCATTCTTTCTATTCACCTCCGTTTCCAGTCAAAATTGCATTCTTTCTACTTTAGGGCTGAAATTAAGAGCATTGGAGACCTCTTCCTGACAATTCAAGAAAATTTGTATTACCTCCTCACTCTCTGCATCACAAAGGAGCACCAACCCGAACTCTGAAATCCCCTCTTTAGGAGGTCATCCCATGTCCAAATATCTGGCTATCTGGAATATTTGCTAGTGTTTTGTCTTAACTTACAGGTTGAAGACAAATATGTATGGCAAGCCTATATGGAATTTAAAGATCGCCTATTAAGAATTTAAAGTTCGCCACAGTGAATAAACAGTTCTTAAAGATTCGTCTATTACAAATTTAAAGTTCCCCACGGTGAATCTTTAATGGTTTATAAGGTGAATTACATAGTTAATAAACATTCTTGAGAAGTCTATTTGAAATTTAAAGTTCGTCACAGTGAATAAATAGTACCTAAGATTGCAATTTAAAGTTCGCCAGTGTATATATAGAATGCTTAAGGTGAATTACAATGTATATACATAATGCTTAAGATTCACCTTATTTATTTATGATGAGTTTGTTTGAGATTTACAGTTTTAATACAAACATTTTTGACAAATCTATTTGAAATTTAAAGTTTGCCGTAGTGAATATGATAAGTTTATTCGATATTTACAGGTTGAAGACCAACATTTATGACAAATCTATTTAGAATTTAAAGTTTTCTAGTCGAGACTGTGAATATATAGTACTTAAGGTGCTACACAGTGACTGAATAGTGCTTCAGATTCCTCAATTCGGAATTTAAAGTTCGCCACAGATAGTACTTAAGGTGAACTGCACAGTGAATAAATAGTGCTTAAGATTCCAGTGTTTTGTCATTCCTGTTGAGATTGAGATAGGTCTCTAATGAATCTTATGATTAATTTTACAAGTAGATATGCTATATGATCAATTTTACAAGTAGATATGGTTTATTTTCATAATATTTGGAGTTACTTTAAATACTTTCCAGAGTTTTTGTTCATAAACCAGGTTTTCAAAATTTGAGTAATGGTATTGATTACTCATTTTTATCTTCAAAAATTGCATTAGATCTGAAATTTTGCTTAATTTCTGCAGATGGAGGGTTTTTTAAAGGTGTTGTATAAGTGCATAATGTAATCAGAACTCGATTGGAAATTAGCTGTGATAGGATGTTTAATAGGATGTTTAATAGAGATATATGCCACAATTAGGAGTCAGTATAAGTGGTTGTGGTGAATTGCAGCATTGTTGATAGTGTTGTGTTATAAATCGTTGTTGGAGGAGGAGCCTCATGGAGAGGTATTTACCCATTGTTCCAAGGAGAGCTACATAAATAAGAATTGAAGTTGCGAGGATGAGTGGTAGCAGAATTCAAATATGAAACATATTTGTGCATTAATCTTTGTTAAGTGGATATTTGGTATGCATATAAATTTTTTTTCCTCTCCAGCGCCTATAGGAAAAAAAAATTATATGTTTCTTTCTCAAGGATGTTGGTCCAAGAATTTAAATTTTTTATGTTTCTCATCCCATTTCTTATAAATCCGAAGAATCTATACACAACCATCATAAATAAATTAAAGGGTGCTTAGTTTTTTTCTAGTTTGAAAGTCTGACATGTCTGACATGAGTGCTCTGTAGCTGAAAAATGTATGCACTGTGAAACTATGATGTTTCATTTCAGAGTACAATTTTCTGGCACTTTAGCACCTAAGCCAATGTAAACACCAGATTTTAAAGGTCATTCCCTTTTTCAATGGAAAATAAAATTTAGGATAAAGGGTGTGGGAGTATGAACTGAAGGTATAACTGTCCAAATAAACCAAAGCTAGTACCCATAACAGAGCCCTGCTGAACAACTTAAATAAAATTATTTCCATGATATGGATCTTTAAATTATTTAGAAAAATAATGGCTAATAAAAACTTATGTGGCTATACCCTGAATGACCAAGGATGTTGGAAGAAATACCACAAATTGCAAAACATATACAAGGATAGTTGATCAAGTTAGTTGTGTTTGTTGAGTATTTGGAGCATTCATATGTGTCATTCTAGACTCCCCTACCTTGGCTTCAGAAGGTCTTAATATTGAAAAAGGTTTTCTCAATAACTACCATTTTTTAGGCTTGTTCAATCCTAGAAGCTTTTGCTGCTGCTTACGGAATGCTCTGTTTGCATGCCATTTCCCAATTTTCCATCCAAGCCCATACCTGTCATGCCACACCTTATAGTGTAGCTTCATTGCATTATATATGACTGGCCAGGAGGAGAACAAAATGAAAAAAAGAAAATGCTATTGCAATGAGTAATCTCGAATATATAAATCTTATAAGTTAGCAAAAAAGCAACCAAGTAGAAAATGTTCCTTGCAAAGCAATAACACAGAAAGAGCATGAAAAATCCGAGCAAGGAAATAGTTTATATATCATGGTCCAGACTTTCTAGTACTTGGATGGTGCACCACAGGATGTGACCATTTCTTAATTTTATCCTCACACCACTTGGACTCCTCCTATTTTATAAAAACGTATGTGGCTATACCCCGAATGACCAAGGAGTCCTCTTTCCATTTTTCATAAATTCAAACAAATATGGACAAAATCACCATAATATGTTTATATGGTCCTTAGGTTTTCCAAGTGCAAAACTCTGACATGTATTGTGCATAGTGCAACATGGTGTATAAACTTTTCCCTCTGCCCACTTGAAGTGTGGAACTGTTTGATGGTTTGAGAGTACAGAGTAAGGAGCTAGCAGTATCCATTTCAGTGTTTTGATGTCTATGTGCACTATGCATGTGATGGGGTTGTACAGTTATGAAGAGTGAACCATGACCATGGAAGTTCCCAATGTCTTCAATTCTGTGTCTCACATAGTGATCATGACGTGCCTATCTGGTGTTTAGTCCTCAAATTTCCGATGTGGAGCTCTGATCATGGTGTTCACCTTAGTGAAATCTATGGGAATAGGTCTCTCTTTATGAGCAGGGATGGAATTGACAGTATTTGTGAGAAAGGTTATTTTCTTGTTTAATATAGTCAAATTTTTTAGCATACCATTCACATTCTATGTTAAAATTATTAAAATGAAAATCAACCTTTCATGTTAAAATAATTAAAATGAAAATTAGAGTTGATAAAACTGTCTATGTAGCAAAACATTTTTGAAGTTGGGGTTCTTTTCTTACCACTTTGCACATACGAAAATACAGAATTTTCTCATTTCTACAGCCAAGAGATGGCACATGAAATGTGCTGCAGCAAAAGAGTCAAACATTGTAAACTTCAATGGGACAGTTCCATCACGTGGTAGCATGTGGGCAGACATCAATTTCAAAGTTTTGTCAACAAAATGATTCACTTATTCAGGTAGGTTAAGTGCCAAGCACATGGCGAGTATAGAAAATACCTAGGTTATGGTAGAGGGTTTACTTGTCCAATAGGGAAAGAGCTTCTGAATTAGTTCAGTCTAAGTTGGATAGGAGTTATGCTCATAACCCATTATTTCTTTTTTCTTTGATAGTAGACATGCATTGTGCACATTATCACAATATATATGTTTAGGTCATTTGCATCCAGTGTCTACTTTGAAGATTAGACATTCTGCAACCTTCCCATCTTCAGTATTTTCTTCAAGTTGAATATGTCTGACATTGATTCAAGGAACATTGTCAAATGATTGCATGCTATAGGTGTAGAATAGGGGGAAATAAAAATTCTTACATAGATAGAAACATTCTTAGAAGAAGACTTGCATGATGTTTAGCTACAAAAGGGTGTTGTTAAGGAGGAAAATTGCACACGAGTTGAACAGAACAGAAAACAGAATATCTCATCTCAGTTCTAAGAATAGAACAGAGGAACACCTGAAATTAATGGTTGGAGTGGGTAGAATGAAAAGATTGGAATGGCTAGAATGAAAATGAAGAACAGATGAAATGACACACAATCCTCTACTCAAACTTTCGATCTCATCTGCTCTAAATTTTGATTCTCCATCATTCCAAGTATCTCATGCTTTTCTTTTCTGAACAAACCTGTCTTTTCCAAACCCTGATTGGACATTTGAACAAACCTAATTTTGATTTTATTTAAGGAAGTGAGGTGCCCAGCAACTTTGGTAAAGTTAGGAAGTGTGTTCATGTGTGAAAGGTGCCTTGATTTCATAGATTGAATCTATAAATGCATGCATGTCTGATATTTTTTTTTTTTTTTTATGTTGTAGGTTTTTTAAGTGTGGACAATGGTCGAAAAGTGGACATTATGTATCGAAGTTTCCTGTCATCCAAATCCTGGACAAGCCACAGTTAAATATGTGCTTTACAATCTGGCACGAAATCATGTCGTGCACAGAAACATAGATCTACACGGGAGGAAAACTAATAATGAAGCCTACTATATCGCCCTTATTGAGGGCTTAAAAGAGGTAAAAAACAATGTTGTGAATGATATTGCAGTTTACATGAACTCGCAACTCATCTGCAATCAGCTCAATGGCATCTTTGAAGTTCGAAAAGCAAATTTAAAACCACTATACACGGAAGCAATAATGTGGAGCTCTCAGTTTAAATCTTTCAACATACAATGGCTTTCAGACATTCATAGGATGTCCACTGATATACTGGTGGCAGGAATGTCAAGTGTAGATGCAGGTGTCATAGATGACACAGGATCACAATTTTTTGCAAGTGAAGTCATCAATCATCATTAGAATAACTCTCAAATATGTGGATGTGTTATTCTTATAATTTTCCTTGGGGCTATGATGGCATGGTTCTTTCACTAAAGAAGAACCGATTGTAATTTTTGGATGGTTCGTGATATAATACATGAATTTTTTTGAGGGTATAATTATTTTATGTTGTGTTATTTTTCCATTTTTTTGTTGGGTAAATTTTTTTTTGTTTTTACTTCCTTGGGATCTAATACATGATAGATTAACATGGATATTTTTCAGAATAGTAAAAATAAAACCTCAAAACAAATTTGACACTCTATAGTAGGTATTTTATATAATCAAACAACTGAGCAAAGCAGATCAACAATTCTATATAATTAACCCTCTACTCATTCAACACTTCTAACTAATCAAGCAAGGAAAGAATTCTATATAATTAACCCTGTGCTCCATTAATAAATTCTATATAAATAACTCTAACTGATGTGCTGCATTCAAAGCATTGAAACAGTACATAATAATGAAACCCACAATGTCAAATGCAAGTCAACTGTTCAATTCTCATGTAAATTTTTATCAAAGAGTTTTGATCTCTTTCATATCATCCCATCAATTAAAAAACTTGCATTTTAAAGTCACATATAGTCAACTCAATATGAAACAACATCAATACGGAGTGGCTCCAATAGGGAAGCACCTGCTCACCTATTCATGAAGCTAATTTGCATGCAGAAAGCTACAAAGGCTCAATCTAACCAGACAAACAGTGACTTCCTAACACACTATTCTATTTGAGTTGTTCCACTGTATTCATTCAGGAATGTGGTCTCCATATCAAAAATTTGCTTATCAATGCCTTGAATATGATGAGCTCAGTGTTTCCAAAACAAAATGTAGTTGTTGCTTAAAATTCACATGGAAATTTGTGGCTAATAAGTCACATAGCCATCCTAGTTAGTCTATCTCTTAGTCATAATGGTTAATAGAATGCAATGCCAAAATAATCTTAGAGATTTAATAGTGATTTTATATGTAATGGATAAAAACTAAAGAGGTATGTTGGTGGCCCCTTTGTCTTTTTCACAATCCATGAACATGAACATGAATATGGATTTCTACAACTCAATGGCTTTGCAGCAGCAGCAACAAGTAAAACATCCACAACAATAACAATTTGCAGATAGACAATGGTGCAGTGGGTGATGTCTTTATTTGGAGATGAAGACTGACCAAATTTGCGTATGGATTGAATGTATCAGTTGAAGATTAAATTACTGCTATTTCTCATGTAGTATATATATATGAATAAAGAAAGTGATGTTCTGAATTAACATTCTCCAAAATCCAATCTCTGGAAGTAAATGATTGAAGGATGGAGATAAACTTGTCAGCTCAATCTCTTTACATATTTGATCAGATAATGGAGATAAAATTGTGCCAAACAAGCATTTGAATTCCCAAACCACTTTGATATTTTCAATCAATCTTCTCCACCATCTAATGTTTCATTCTCCTCAAACACATTTGACCAAAGGATGGAGATAAAAATGTTGCAGTGAAATTTGAAATCACAAAACAGTTTGAGGAATTTACAGAAAGCATGCCAATTCTGCTACTGAATGAAAATATGCCTATGTATTACAGTACTATCAAGCAAATTTACTGTTTTCCAACATAACATTTAAAATTAAACCACAAATATCCATTAACTGCATCATCAAATTCCTTATGTTCTCTTTTCATTTATATAGAAAAAATGAAGTACATGTACACACTTGAAACTTATCAGAAGCTAGAATAATTTTAAGCTCTCCTAACCCTAGCTAGGGAAACCAATATAACCATAATAACAAAGTGCTCTACACTAGGAATCACATGTAACCAAAGTTGGCCACTCCACCATGAATCGGTATGTCGGACAATAAACAAAAAGATGTAGTTTCTATCACAACTTTTTTCGGAAGCCAATTTCTGTGTTGTCTCCAATTTCTGTGATGTTAGTGACCCAATCATCTTCAGATAGAGGGGGACCCATTGAAGAAGTTGTTGTGTCTGTAACATGACAATGCATTTTTCATCAGAGAAGATAATAAGATGTCAAGTAATAAATGCATCAGAATACAGAGAAGATCAATTAAAAGTTTCGTCCTAAGCACCTTGACTCATCTGATAAAAATAATTATAGTGTGTCTTTGAACATCCTTCACCTGAAATCACATTAATTGGACGCTCCATCCCTGCAAACATTCCAGCACTACATTAACAACATGAACAACAACCAGTGCTAAACATTATGACCGAAGACAACGCAAACAAACATGGAAATTCACCAATTTCTGTGATGTCAATGGCCCAATCCTATTCTGGTTGAGGGGGGCCCAATGACGAACCAGTTGTGTTTGTAAGATGACAACACAGTTTCCATCAAAGAAAAAAATAACATGTCAAATAATAGATGCATCAGAATACATGGTAGATCAATCAACAATCTCATCAAATGTACCTTGACTCATGTGATCAAAAGGTTGATTGTGGGTCTGTGTACATCCTTCATTTGTAATCACATTAATCGGATGTCACGGCCCTGCAAACGTTACAACACTACATTAAGCTAAGATAAATAGCAAAGTTAAAAGACATTGCAACAAACTTGAAAAATCGAAAAAGCGATCTAAACATAGCAACAAACTTGGAAGATCACGAATTTGATCTAAACATACTGATATCGTCTCCCTATAGAACTTACTTGGAACAGTAGAGGAAGCATTGTTGGAGGGAGGACGACCACGCCTGTTGAGGTATGGAAACTGAAATGGTTTATCTTCGGATGCAGAGACATTCAAATCAATATTCAAGGTGACATTCATTTTCCTTTTATTTTTTATTTTTGGACTAAGGAAAATCTTCTTCCTCTTCAAGGATGACTCATAAGCACCCAAACCATGGGCGAAGTCATAATCCATAATATTAAGATTATTAGCATCATCCACAAATTTTTTAGCCAGATCAATCAACGGTTTTGTCTTGCTCACAGTAGAAGGAGGACTATTCCGAATCAGGTCTAGATAACCAAAAAACTCCTCTCTCAACACACCAAGTTCTTCAACATTGTCATCTTCAATATTGGTTGGGATAGTATCTGCAGGAAGGTTTGGTGCCTCTGTACTTATCTCAAAAGGGGCATTCAACTGATTGGGTGTGGTATGAAGATCCAATAAAGGGTCTAAATCCATCAAGGAGGAATGAAACCAATCTACCTTTATAGAATGCTTGCAAATATTCTCCTGAATAGAACATGGAAAATCGCAAGTGATAAAATTTCTATGATGAAAAATGATAAGATATTCCTTATCGGCTTTTGCTTTGACTCCTTATCCAATAAGCATGAGATATGCTCTCATGAGGCCTGCAATCATTGTTTGGAATTATTCTAGCCTTTTCCATTGATGATTCAAGCTGCATCTCTTTCTCGTGGCTGTTATAATATCCTTCTTTTTTCAAAATTGCTTTGAATTGATAACATGGCTCAACATTTTTTAGGAGAGTGTATAGTAGCCAATCCATTCTATGAGAACATTTCTTTCGCTCATCACATAGAAATTTTGACTTCAGGTAACCGTGGCATGATTCCACATCATTATTTGTCTCCTGGTTTACGTGAGGAAAATCTCTGCAGCCTTTAACTCACATGCCTACATGGAAAGACTCAATTAGTAAATATAAGTTGTCCAACATAAGTGACAAACATACAACACAGAAGTAATATTATGCAAACTTACGAGTCTTGTCACCGGTAATCCAAGTCTTGTAGAAATAGTCCAAAAACTTCTACTCATTTGCATATTTGATGAAAAAAACATGGATTGCATCATCCACTTCATCAGTACAACAATCTTTCATGATATGGCCAAGTTCATTGAACATATCATTTTCTTTCTCCGAGCTGCTAACTAACCGATTAACATTCTTGAGCCATGCCCTCTTTACGTGCCAAATACACAAAATCACTTCACATTTTGTGATTCTCCTGCGGCATTTAATTCATTTTGAGAAATTCTTAAAACAAATGCAATTCGAAATGTCAAATAAGAATATTGATGTTACCTCAAAGCAATGATTTCAGCCATAGCATCATCAACCATGAAGGCGTTGACCCTCCAATCGAGACAAGTCCGAAATCACCTAAGCATGAGGCTCTCCAGCCATACTTATATATCTTGTGATGTATTACGTGACATCACCACCCAGACAACTGGTACCCTGCTTTGTTGCTCATCAAAGACCGCAAGCGTGTACAACTGATACTGTCATTTTAAATGAAATGAAGTTAATTTTAACATAAATGATTTTATTGAAGAAATCATTGGAAAAAAATTCACCCCATATTTGTTTGTACCGAATGTTGAGTCCATGGCTATCAAAATATTGTGGGATAACTTGACCATAGTTTCCAACATCCATTTTTTTTGTATTCCAGCTATAAAAGGGATGTCTGCACCATTGGGCTTCTGGTAGAAGAAGAAATCATCCTAGTTTCTTTGATACCAAAGATTCACACTCATTTCATCTTTGCTATGCAATTGATAACTTTCTTTCATTAGACGATTATAAATTTTTACAACGTATTTTATGCGTAAGAAGAAATCCCTATCTCTGGAAGTAGCATCTATGTCAAGATATTTATTTATATGTATTTTACAAATAGATTCAATTGGCAGTTGAAGAAAATAACAACATTCTAAATAAGAAATCATGTCCTTTGAAAGTCTTGGCCTTCTCTAAGTAACATCATCACTTAAAGTGTTGTCTTTACCATGACAAGGCCATCCTTGCCCATCTTCATGATCATACTGATTGTATGTTATTACTACTATGTTGGGATCTTGAACCATAATCTTTAAAATAAAATGGCATTGACATCCCTTCTTTTTGGCATATGACTTCCTTCCTTTGCTTTTCCAGTCTTCTCTCTTGTCAGCTGGACCATATGAGCAATGATAACTACAAAATAAATTACAGGAATGTCACCAAATCTGGTAAATATAAAGCATATTTAATATCAACATTTAAACAATGTAGTTCTAAAATACTTATAGCTCATACTGTAAGGCTCTTACGCTCGGGCGTTTGCTTTGTAGACGCAGGAAGGAACATGGAGCATCTGGATTCGATTCCTCTCCTTTTTTAAAATCATCAACTCTTTCTTTGGGAATTTTTGCAACACGGTCAATATTCATGTTTTCTTTGTAGATTTCAGCCCAAACTAAATCTTTACTAGAAAAAATGAGTTTGTCTTTTGGGTCTTGCACCTCAAGAGCCATGATTGACTTCCATTTCTTTTCCATGCTGGATGATTGTCTACAAAAAAATGTGAAAACATATTAGGGAGCTGGAAATGATGAGAAGGTGATTTGTACATATACAACAAGAAATATAGTAATTTCATATCCATGAAATGATGTAGTGGAAAATGATTTCTAGTACTCCTGTAGGTGCTGGAAAATCATTTTCCATGGTGTTAGAAAATCAATTTCCAGCACCTACAGGAGCACTAGTACTGTTGTAGGTGCTGGAAAATCAATTTCCAAGGTGCTGGAAAATCATTTTCCAAGGTGTTGGAGCACTAGTACTGCTGTAGGTGCTGGAAAATCATTTTCCAGCACCTACAGGAGCACAAGTACTCCTGTACATGCTGGAAAATCATTTTCCAAGGTGCTGGAAAATCATTTCAGGCCTAGGTTAATTTAGGCTTGAGGATTTTGTCTTGCAGTCCTAGGAGATGGCCCTAGGACTGCACCAAGTGAACTATGGAGAGGTCAACCATCCATGGTAATGGGAAATGTGGTCAACTAATGAGACAACAATGGTCCTGGTAATGGGAAAGGTGGTCAAAGGCAAGTCTCTGAAAAAATGATTAGATGCAGCCTCCTTGAGGAGGGTCTCCCTTTCTAGCTGCTTACTTTCGTAGTGAATCTGGTTACTGACACAATGAGATGACCCTATTGTTACTCCTAAGTCCTAGGAAATCCACTCATTATCAACAGTCAAAGGCAGAGAAATAGAGGTAATGTCACTCAGTCCTGTATTGTATGTTGACATGCATTATCATCAATACTTGGAAAATTAAGCATACTGTAAATTGCCTTCTTCTACCCTTTAAATAAGTGCATTGCATTTTTTTTCTTATTTTCTTCACCCAATAATACAAATTTGTTGCAGGGAATTCTGTTGACTGGTGCTCCTGGAACAGGAAAGACACTTCTGGCCAAGGTGAGTAGAGATTTTAATTTTGTTAGTATAAGTATGTTTGTTGCAAGTCTCTGCTCTACTCCTGCTCTGCCCCTGCTCTGCTCCATAATAGGAATGGTATTTGCAGGTTGATGAGAGAGTGGCCACCTCCTTGACATGGCAATGGTCCTGATAATGGGAAAGGTGGTCATTTTAGGAGCAAGTCTGTTGAGGAGGTAAATCCTCTCTGCTGACAGAGGTGATCCCTACTAGCCCAGATCGGGTCTAGCAACAATCAAACACGCTACAGTGCAGGTTCCTAATTGTAAATAAACCGACTTGCGAGGAAGGCTTACCTGGAATCCAACGCTGTCGTTTGTAGAAGAGGTGGTGCTCCCGTTCCTTTCCCCTGGCAGATCACAATCCTCACGATCTCCGTGATCGGACACCTGCATATGCAAGAAACAACACAAACGCAAGCATAAAATCCAATATATACAACTATACGTCAGTCGAAGAGGACATAACTCATGAACATGATCAAGAACAAGAGTGGAACCATAACCAATAGTCGCTTAATATTAATGAGTCAAAAAGAAGAATACAACCAAAGCTTCGACGCCGAATTCTCCTTTGGCGGGTCGTCAGCAGCACATGTCTCGATAAAGCCTGTCAAGGATGGGACAAGCCTCTCTCTCCGGATACTTGGAAATAGTCTCCTTGCTTGGATTTGGCCTTAGGGAATCAAGAAGGCTCTTGCAGCATAAGGATATGAAAGCTCTTGGGAACTTGGAGATTCTGGAACTAGCTTGCAAGGGAAATGGGCAAGCTTTTATAGAAGGAGGAAGGGAATTTGGGATCCCTATAATTATGGGATTGGCCCTATCATCAAGGAAGCTTCCATGAGAGGTGGCAAACCACTTCCTCTCTATGGAAATCCGTAGCCAAACCTCCCAACTCAAGATAGATATCAGTCCAGGAATTTGTTAGGATGAAACTTCCGCCATTTATTTTTTAAAAACACCTCTTAATATGGTTGGTGCGGGTGTGGCTCTATGACAGAGCACCAATTGGCGCGCCCTCTTTGGAGGATTTTCCCCCTTAGCGCGAGCGCTGAACTATGAAACCGCGCCAATGGAAAAAGAGCTATTTTTAGGGTTTTTTGAAAGGAGATGTCTTCAGGGAAATAAAAGCTCATCTTCAGAGGGATGCAATGAAAGTATTTTCAAGTCTTGTCTCTGCTCACAGGTCACGGAATGAGCCCTCCAATGTGCGGGATGGGGAATGGTAGGGACGGTGACAAATTGCTGTGTAACAAAGTCTAAATTTGAAGTAACCTTCAAAGCTAGTTTTGGTTTATCTACTCATTCCCTCATTCTTATATATATCATTATAATCACTAACATAGTTGACATCATTTAATGATTGTTAGAAAGTCAATGTGAGGAAAAATATGTCATTCCGTGATTCCAAAGATTAACAAAATTCCATAAAATCAACCATGCACTAATTCAATAAAATATGAAAAACACATATACTAACCTCTCTAATCCATAAGATCTAAAATAACACAAGGAAATGATAAAATTCTTATAAATTCTTATTAGACCTTATAAATTTTGAGAGGAAGTGGTTGAGTGATTATCTTAACCATCATCCAATAATAACTCAATGCAAAACAACTTGAAATTATTGCATGAGCTTTATAATCTAACATTTTTTGGCATTGTGCAAGGATAAAATAAATGAAGTTATATAGTAGCTAAAATATTCTTTCTTCTACCCATAAGTTGAACTAAAAACAATATAAACTGATATATAAATATGTTCTAATTTCCCTATAGGAACAATATAAACTGATATATAAATATGTTTCTGGTACGTTCTGATAATACATAAGGAGGTTTTCAAAGCTATAGTTAATTCTTATTCAATATGTTTTTTCTTATATGGTTTACTCCATCTCAAGATTTAACCCCTAAACCCAGTTTGACAATAAAATAAATTTAATGTTTTATCACAACTACATCTCGATTTGAAAACATTGATAGGGCTAGAATAGTTGATTGGTCGTATCAGATAATTAGAGTTAACCATAAGGTTACAAAATCAAAATTATAATAGTTCATAGGATGTGATGTGGGTCTGACCGGTTCTTGTCCACCTTCATCACATTTTCTCCATGTGGTTGGGACTGGTCCTTATGGAGGTCCACGTCAAGTGCGGATGTCTTACACTGCTCCTATGTGCTCCAAAGTGCCGATGTTTAACACCGCCTCAACAACTACATTATTTGTGAATGTTGTATGCTATTTTTCATTTGATAGGAAGAGCTGCATACTGTGTTTTTTAGGACGGTGTTTGACTGTGTAGGATCTGAACTATATACAAAGAAATATATCTAGATTTTCTTCATCACTGGAACTATATACAAAGAAATATTCAACATCTGGATTGGATTCAGAAGTAATTTCCCATTCTACTGGTTCATATGACGATTTGAATAGATTTAGCTTAACACCGCCTGAGCAACTGCATTATTTGTGAATGTTATATGCTATTTTTCATTTGATAGGAAGCGCTGCATACTGTGTTTCTGAGGACGGTGTTTTACTGTGTAGGATTTGCTGTGAAATGGATTTTATTTGAGAAATATGGGTACACTCTATTGTCACTTGTAGCCAATTTGCTTCTCCTTTTGGTCACCATCTTGTTTGTCTGGGAAACTGCAACAACTCTCATAAGCAAGTGAATATTTATTCTCTAAGGTTTTGATCAACCCCTTTTTTTGGATATCAATACATGGGTGTCACAGGTTTGGTATAAAAGTTTGTAGGTCACATTTGTTAACCTTGATAATGTTTTGATACCAGTCTTAATGGATTCATGAGTTGTACCCACAGTATAGGCCCCATTATCAATAGTGGAATGTATCCTGATACCCTGAATCGGGCCTTAATAACTTTTTATTTCAGTTCATGATAGCTTTGGGTATTGAAAACATGATCGATTGGACTAAAATGTATCAATTTTATTACATAAATACATGCCTCCCCCTCCCCTGCTTGAATTAGAATTATCGAAAGATATGGTAAATGGCATCAACTGTTTTGAATTAAGGCATCTTGTTTGGACATTAACCTATTGGAGTGCAGAGAACAAAAGAGAACTTGTAGGATATGAAGGTTGTAAATGTTTTGAAAGATATATATCTTCAGGAAAGAGATCAGGATAGACACATGGCTTATGTAGATTAAGTTCAAGAAAATTAGCCAAAAAACGAAAAAAAAAATGTAAATTGGGTTGTTTGTGCCCTGTAGTTTTAGGCTATCTGTAATGTTCAATGAGAAATCGTCATATGTACATTGTTGGAACTTCTTCCTAATCAAACGAAATTTACACTGTTGTTGTTTGCATCATATTTTGTTGATTTTTATGATTGGCGCAGTTTGGTTTGAATGGTTTAAAACATAAATGCTCTGCTTTTTTTTAGCTCTTGATAACTTCTATGGTAGATTGCAATTGAATTAATGTATTTGATTGAGATAACATGTGAGAATTTTTGGTGATGGTTCCTTTGTTTACCGTTTTAATTTTTTTCTATGCTCTCATGCATATGGTGGGAGTAAATTATGGGATTTTGGTAAAGTTTTTTGGTTTGCTCGTGGTTTTCAATATTATGGTGGGAGTAAATGTTGGATTTTTTGTGAAGTTGTTTTGTTTTGCTAGTGGTTTTCAATGTTATTTTCTATTATCATGGTTATGCAGGAGTAAATGTTGTCTGCCATGTTCTGTGGTTTTTAATAGCTTCTAAATTCAGTGTAAAAGCCATAGGACCCTTAACCTACCATGTAAAAGCCATCGACCTTCCGAGACTATTCCTTTTTCCAAAGCCCAATAAATTGGAAAATCACAGCATGAGTTTACAACACTCTCGCAAAATTAAATAAGTTCTTTTTGAAATATCACCCTTTAGGCTTGGATATTTACCAGCTTTTGGGAAGGCATACAATTGGCATACAGATCCCTTTTCCAAAGCCCAATAAATTGGAAAATCACAGCATGAGTTTACAAAACTCTGGAAAAATTGAATAAGTTCTTTATGAAATATCACCCTTTAGGCTTGGATATTTACCAGCTTTTGGGAAGGCATACAATTGGCATACAGATCCCACTAATAGTGAACTGCTGATGGGGAAACTCTTCAAGATCAATTTTCTCGTCCCTTCTACTACCGATTTACATGAAATATGGGAGGGGCCTGCACCTTTCCCCAACCTCACAGACAGCTAGCATGGACAGGCAGAAGGTAGAGATAGTCTGCAATTAATCAAGTTGACTAGTCGCTTCCAAACCCTTGTATTGTTGAGTGTAAGGATACTGAGTACCATTCAGAATTGAACCTTAGCCCATGTAATCACCAATATTTGGAAAACCTCCTTCACATTAAGTTTTGAAAGGTGCCCAATAAAAATGAATCATTCTTAATAAGCTTGTTCATAAAGGGAGTTCTCACAAACATTTATCAATATGAGTTTCATCTTTAAACCATGAATGCATGGTTAGATTTTAAATAGAGAATTGGATGAAAAAAATATTTGATGATATAATTATCAAACATTGTTTTGTTTTGAAATGGTGAAACTCGAGGTTCAAGCATAACTCAAGTACCTTTAAAAACCACACTTCATGTGCCTTGGGAGATGGGATCTATAAAATACATTGTTATTATGTTACAATTTATAATCCTGTAGTTGAAAAATTGCAGTCTTCAAAAACAAAAATGGTTTTCCACAAGTTAAACCCAATATGCTTGATAATTGTGATAAAATCTTTTAGTTGAGAAAAATATATTTGCTACAAAGTTTTGTTCATGGTTTAAAAAATGGGAGGCACATTTGCAACCTCTACCACCATTCCAACATCCGTATCACATTCTACCAATACATAGAAGCTCCCATAAATTAACCTTATAAAATTTGGACTTGGTATCACATCGAGAAACTGTATGGCATGTTTACATTTGCAATAAATATGTAAGCAGAGCAGAGCTTGCTAAAAGTAAGACAGGGAGGAGGGTTGATAAACAACATTAACATTGAGATATTTTATTTGATCATTTCCAAATTTGCAAACTCAAAGAGATGAGCCAAGGAGAATCAAGTTCCATCTATTTCAAAGAAAAATCTGTCCAACAAATTTGAATGGACTATACTATGCACCTTAGAGTCTATAAATCGCCATTGCAAGACTATAGTCTTATTATTATAGGAGTACTTTTAAATTAAAACTAGTTGTTCATATAAGTACCCTATAATTGTTGTATAACCATACTTTCAACACCATTTGATATACTCTTCATGATAACCACCACAACCACAGGGGATACAAAGAGAGTGCATTTTTCCTCTTCTTACTAATACTTCCAAAAATTTCAATCATGAGTTCATCAACATAATCAAACAAACTTTTACCTTGTAGGAGCCAAGACATTCATTGGAATTCTCTAGTTATCTCATTGCACTTATTATATTGAAATAAAAACTATATTTTCATATTTAGATTGATTCTACACTTAGAACGTTTGCTTTGTTGTTCCATTAACTTAGGAGGCCTATAGTAGAAGTCATATAACTCCCTAGAGAGCCCCTTTTGAAAGGAATCTGATATGCACTTGTAAATTCCAAAAACTATCATTGCACTGGTATTTTATAATCAAAACTTACTATTTGGATCAATAACCTATAATTATTCTATAACCATGCTTAAATCACGATTATATATGCTCACGATAACCATCACAATTGCACTGGATACAAAGAGGGTGGCTGTTGTTCCTCCTCTTACTAACACTTCCAAAATTATCAATCATGAGTTCATTAAAAGAATGAGAAAAACTTTTAGTTTCATAAAGAAAGGCATTCATTGCAAGGCTCCTGTCATCTCATTGCACCTATTAATTGAAATAAAAAATATATATTCATATTTAAACAACAACTAAGCTTAAAATATTTGTTAGGAGTTTATTTGTTTTAGTTAGTTTGTTTGGAATGTAACATCATCGGGTAGAGTTAATGCACATTATGACTGTCTTGTTGCATTAGTTAAACTATATTTTTGATAACTACTCATGTTTTTGTGACAAATGGGCAAGAATGGGCGCCTATATCGTTATGAGCCGGATGGAGCTTGTGCATTCGAAATTTATGGTGCTAATGAATTTCCATATTTCAGTGAAGCAGGCTGGTTGCCCATCATTAAGTTGTTCAATGGGCATAAAATGGAACATTCTTCTGATTTTGTTGATACTTTTGATGGTAACAACGCGAAGGTTGAGGGGCTATTCTTTCCTGTAACAGAGGAAAGCATTGCAGAAGCAACAAACACAGTAGCTGAGGGAGAAAGGTGGTTCAAAAGGAAACCAGTACAGGGTGTAAACCTGAATTTCTTCCTAAAAGACAATTGTCCTGACCCTTGTTGGAGCGTTGGGGTCCACTCTCGCATTTTAAAACCAGAGTGGGAAAAACGAATGCGGAAGACTTAGCTTTATTTCACATGTGATGGGCATTTCTCTAAGGTCTTCCGTTATCACATGAGATTTTTGGTACACATGGTCGGGTTCAATAAGATGAATCTCCCTTATTTCTTGCATCAGAGCTTAATAAAAATGGTTGCCTGTACAAGAAAAAGGAATATTTTATATCCCCATGATGTCTACCACCATGGCCTCATTTAGATCTTGTACCTTCATGCTTTAAAGAAGCAAGCACAACAGTCAAGTGAGAGGGTAATGAGACAGCCACTTCCTAGAAAACATAGGAAGGAAAGGGCTTTACCTATAGAGGCCGAGAGCAGTCATCAAGCTACTACAAAAGCTACTGACAACCCTAACAGGAGGTGTAGACGACAACAAACTGAAGTCGAAGAGAACAACAAAGATGAAACAATTGCAGAAATTCAGCATGCAACAGAATATTGTAAGAGGCCATGAACAAGGCCTACAAACAAATTGAGGTTGGGTTTGAAAGCCAAGTTAAATCCAAAACTGAAGGAACCAATTTTGATTATTGATGAGCTTCCAATAGAAAGTGAAAAAAAATCGCAAAAAGTTCAGAAAAAAGGGTAAAAAAGTGAGGAGGGAAGTGGTCGACAACAACCCCCTCAAAATCCTTGCAGAAGTAGCACAACTTGCTGAAATATGAAAGATGTGAAGATTGGAGTTTTATAACCTTTATGAATGTTAATGTTATGGTTCTTCTAATGTTATGTTTTGGTATACCAACTTCCGAAAACAATCTAATATATTGGAAGCTTCTGTGTGTTTGTTTTATATGCTATTGGTTCATGTTTTTCATAATGTGTGGGAATCAAGAAGTAGGACTGTCATAATCAATAACAGTGAGAATCAATTGGTATGATATTTGGATATTTGATTTGTATTACCTCTTGTATTACAATGTGGATTCCCCTTATCCAATTTTTCCATATATATGATCCAAAGTCTTCTCTTACAGGTTTGAATTTTAACACACCAGTGATTCTTCATTTGATGGTTTTCTATTGTTGAGTAGTATGACACATAGTTATATCCTTTACATTCTAAATTCTTTGTTCAACGCACTGTACCAAAACAGTCCTAAGCCCACCACACCTACACCTACACGTGGACGCTCTAAATTGCAAATGAGCACATACTAGAATTGCATACTAGTCCATGCTGGGTGCATAAACTTGTCAACCTTTTTGCTAGTCCTAATTATAAAGTCGAAATATATGCCAATTTTTCCAATTTTGCACACCCTTATCATATGAAACTTTGCTTATTGGTGTGACTGAGAATAACTTGCAAAGCATAACCTTTTTTTTTTGCAATGCAGATTTTCATAGTTGTAATTCATAATGAAAAATAAGTTTCTGGAGAACCTGTGCTAATAATCTTTGAAATTTCCATAGATTATTAACACAGGTTCTCCAGAAACTTATTATTCGTTGAGCATAACCTTCTTCAAAAAACGAAAAGCAATTTTTTCTTATTTATATTAAACCAAAATACTTCTATTGTATGGAGATTTCAACCCACAGATTTGACAAAACCAATTTCGTTGGCATTGCTTAGTTAGTTGGACCAATACCTTTTTTTATCATTTGTGCAAAAAAACACTAACCACATGGTCCTAATTGTGAAACTTTATCTAATAAAAAAAGGCTTCCTATTCCTCCTTCACAACTAACAAGGAGACTAACTAATATTCAGTATTTTCTTCAATCTCATCCTATTTCGCTAAACCTTCTCCAAATATCTGCTGCTACAAATGTCCATGATACCTGGTGTTCCCATTCACACAACATTCATCAAAAGTATGATAACTGCTCCAAAAACATCTTCAAATCCTCACCTGAGTCAGCCAAAACTTTTTTGCACTTCCTCTTGTATTTCATTCACGAAAACTCATTCCACCCCACCATGGAATGATGAAGATCCTTTTTCAAAACCTACTGTATTCAATCATTGCCATTCAATCATACTTCAATAGTGATTTATTCATCTCTTCCTCCACTTAAGGACTCTTGCATTCTATGCTTGACCACTCTTTGTCTCCATCTTTCCTGTTAACTTGCAACTCCACAACTATATCTCTATTTAGACCTTTATGTCTTACCACAACCATCAACCCAATATTGATCTGACTTGTTATAATTTGAAGAGGCTTCTTTACTGCAATAATCAAATTCACAACTCTTCTTAGCCCAAGTTCCTTTTTTCAAATGTCCATGAAATCAGGGCATGTTGTTCCATCTAGATACATCATCCTTAGAATGATGTGACCTAAGTTCAATCCTATGATGTTAGCTATTGCACTCTAATAGATCAATATATGGGTGGGATTATGAAACATATAGGTGGACTACCCATTTGAGCACATTCTTCCACAGGAGCAGCAGATTGCTCATAATCTCAGATTTAATTTTTAGGAACTTCCCAACATCCTTGAAAAAGCAGCAAACTAACTCAAATGAGGGTTATAAAACTACAAAGTAAACAACACACAAAACCAAGTGAATATATTAGTGCCATGATACATGTAACAAGTATTCACACAACTAAGATTTCTATTACCAGAGAATGCATTGAGTTTGACAAATTTAAGATCCAAATAGATCTACTCCGTATTGAATTCAGGAAACTCTTAAAATAATAGGATGTGTAATTATCCCCATGTAGGATATAGGATTTTTCTTTGATAGGTGCACTAAGTTTTCCCTAATTGAAACAGTTGGTACTATGATTGTATTACCGAGTTGATCATATGTTGATGTATTTCTATAAGCCCTGTAAAAGTGATTGTGAGAGTATTGTTGTTCATTGTTCATGGTTGATGGTTTTCTCTCATGTTTATATGCTACTCATGTAATTATGTATATAGATCTGATAATTGATTACTGAGCTGCTGGTTAATTAAGGCATGATTTAGTTAATTGTAAATAAAGGGAAAAATGGTGTAAAAGTTGATCCATTGGGCCACAATACTCCATTGGAAGTTTTCCCTAATTGAAACAGTTGGTACTATGATTGATCAGTAATACAATCATATGCTGTACAATAATACAATCACATGTTGAACTTGGTACTGGGGGCTTTGGAGACCCCCATACAATGTATTCATATGTGTGACAAGAATGCAGATGGAAAATTGAAATATGGTTGTACCAAGAGAAACAAGGTACACTATCTAGCGAAGTGAAATAGAGGTGTCACATAAAATAGAAAAAAAAATTGACCACTCATTCCTTATTAAAAAGAAAAATAATTTAAGATAATTAAGAAGGTAAACTAATTACATAGATTGAAAAAAATAAAATCAAAATATGACAAAGATCCATATGAAAAGTAACTGATTCATTCTAGCTGTGTGGGTGGATAAAATAGATCCATGTTTTGTATGAAATCAAAGAACCCACATCTTATACTTTAATGGAAGCATGAAATGTATTTCCTGTAGGCGCTGGAAAATGATTTTCCAGCGCCTACAGGAAAAAAAATTTACACTGTATTTTCAGCGTTTTACACTGTAGGCACTGAAAATTAGGTTGTATGTTGCATTGACAGAGGATAGTACTCTCACAAGATTCCCCTGCTATTATCCTTGTCATGTCTGAGACATCACCGCTGGCTTCTAATATATGTATTTTTCTTGCCCCACAGTTCCTTCCCTGGAGAGCTCCAGTATTAATGGTTTATACTTGCCATACCGTTTATGGCATGGTTTAAACATGCCATACAGTTTCTCGATGTGATACCAAGTCCAACTTTTATAAGGTTAATTTATGGGAGCTTCTATGTATTGGTAGAATGTGATAAGGATGTTGGAATGGTGGTAGAGGTTGCAAATGTGCCTCCTATTTTTTAAACCATGAACAGAACTTTGTAGCAAATATATTTTTCTCAACTAAAAGAGTTTCTCACAGTTATCAAGCATACTGGGTTTAACTTGTGGACAACCATTTTTGTTTTTGAAGACTGCAATTTTTCAACTGCGGGATTATAAATTGTAACATAATAACAATGTATTTTATTTTGGGGCTTTGCTTATATGAAACAGGTTTCGTAATCGAATCCGTGGAGGGTTTGAGAGCCTTGGGGCTCTTGTGTTAATTTCTTCTCAGGGTATAATTTAGTTTGGACTATACAAAATTAGCATGATATAATTACTAATTCTGCAATACAGAAATACAGAAATACAGAAATCAAATACAAAAATATCCTCTGAAATACAATGTATTTTATTAAGAACATTGTGCAATTAAAATCAAACATAACATAACATCAAACAAATAACAGGTGCATAACATCAATAACATCGTTGCATAATCGACCTGCTTGGTTTGCACGATCAGTGAGGATAATTCCGTTGCTCGTTGATGCTCCTCCCTGGCAACTGAGGCGTGATCGAAACACTGAAACACGTGACCGAGAAACTGAAAACGAAATCTCCCTCGCGTGGAATTATCCATCAAATTTGTGCAACATTGATGGAGGTAGGTGGCAGGGGGTTGTGGGGGTGGCGAGTGGGGGAGGAGTGGCGCCAGGGGGAGGGGTGGCAGAGGAGGCACTCGGGGTGGGGTCCACGCTAACGTCCATCGGGAGCCGTCACCCTCCGCTGTCGTCGAGCGCTAAAGAGGCAGGGTTCACATCGCGCTGAAGAAGAGTGAGGTCGCCGGAGCGAGAGATCAGGATCTAATGTGTTAGTGCCCGATTCTTAGATTAAAAGACTCCTCCTATGGCAACATCATTGCAAATCTGTATTCGGCTCTTTCTTTCATAATTCTATTTTTATTTTGAGAAATTATGTGGAAGCAGCGTCGCAGACCTCTAAAGTAGCTTTCATAATTATATATTGTTACGGTCTAAAGTGCGGAAGATCTCCACCAATGTCATCTAGCTGACACAGTATGCAGACGGGTGGATGTAAATCGGAATTCATTGGTGGTATGTATCGAAGCAGCATCGCCATAGAAATTTTCGGGCACTCAAGTCAGAGTTTGAACTCCTTTCAGTTGGATCGATCTTATTCAACAATGGATTTGTTCTGGGGAAGCCCATATGTTCTGCACTTGTTTACTATAATACTGATCCTTTGCTGGTTGGGTTGGCTCTGTGGTCTTGCATTTGGACAGGTCACTAAAGCTTTAATGGGATCTGCTAATTTTTCAGATATACAACTCACATGTGTAGCCAATTTAGTGGCTTTCATTACATTTATTTTAAGAGGCAAGTATTATGTGTACAAAAGGTTAAAGACCATATGACCTTCGTTGTCCAGCCTCCATATTACTGAACCCAGGTAACCTGGCTCAAATTTCCCACTGTAACATAGTCAAATCTTCCAAACGTGGATGCGTATTGAAGACATACCAAAAAGTAGTATTCTCACCCATTAATCTTATGATGAAAGAAATCCATGAGTTCAGGTGTTCTGTGAGAATCATGGGCGGTGTTCGTGCCAGAGTGGCCTCTTCATAGCAGTCATTCCGGAAATACTCCATGAAGGTACGAGCTTGGTGTAAAGAGATGATTTAGTATAAGGTTTCAGGTTGGAAGCAGAGGAGGGTTCAGGTTGGACCACAGCAAGATTTTTGTTGGTTTGTCTTCATCGCTGGCTTTGCATAGAGGAGATAATGAGCTATCTATGGTAGTCTTCTGGTAAAGTGGGGAGGTATTCGGAAGGCTCCATAACCTGGCTACATTAAGTTAATATGCTGGAAAAGGAGGCCCCTGAATCCCCAAAGACAAACAATTCCTACAAACATAGCGTTATTAGTTCTTTCTCGGAATACTGGGCTGGGTTCTGGAAAAGGTGGTGGGACTCGCTGGTGATTTCTAGACCGTGTAAAGACGTGGGTTTTAAAATGTGTCACCATTGGTGGCGCTGTAAAGGATGTATTTGCTGCTGTCTGGATCTCTGAAATGCTCATTTGGGCTGTGACACCCTGGTTACAATGCGGTTTCTCCCGTCGTTGGTTTCGGGCTTTCTCCCTATCCGGTGGACTTCCATCCCCGGATCAGGAAGGCAATCATCGGGCTCCGACAGGGGTAGTTGGTGGGATTTAATTACGCTGTAGAATTAAAGAGTGATGGGATGAAGGCTTCCTCGATGTGCTATCTGTTCTGAACCACCAGGTCTGGGTTGGAGGTGCTTTTATGGTTGGATTGTCCGGAAAGGATTTTGAGATTGGGGTGATCGTCCTCGGATCCATCTTGGATTCTGGTACTTGGTCATTTGAGGTAGTGATTGGGTCTGAATGGACTAGCTATTTATGGAGTGATCACACGTCCATATTTTCTTCCTGTAGCAGTCACAGTTATATGACTGTTTCTTTTTTAATTCAACTGGTGATGAGATGGTCTCGGAACACAAGTTGGCGAGTGGGTGGAAGGAGGACATCCTTTCCTCTGACACATCTGATCAGGAAGCTTTGATTGCGGCTACGTTATTGGTAGAGAATAATTATGGTAAAGCTAAACAGATATCCCTTGCCTGTCCTCGGGATAATCAACATGATCCTGGAGGTCGGAACAGAACGGCACAGGATAATTCAATTTCGGGAACAACTCCTAATCCCTCCTCCAACAGTTTCCCTCGAGCCTGCCATCAGAGAGTAAGACGTTGTCGCAAAGGAAAATATAGGAAGTGCTTCAAACCTGATCCGGTCATCAAAGAGGTGAAATTGGACAACGCCGATATTGTGAACAGAGTCACTAGTCTCCAAAAGAGAGCCCTGGTTGGAAGGTGGATCTACGCTGATGCTAAAAGGATGGATATGTTTGAATGGGTTCAGAAGAACTGGGTGCAAAAGGTTGGATACATGCCTAAACTTAGTATGTTGATGGGGGATTGGTTCACTGTACATTTTCTGTATGACCACGATTGTAGTAAGGTGATGGATAGGGTTTGGGTTAACGGACGCAGCTATTTGCAGATCATGCCCTGGTACCTGGGTTTTGATCCCCTTATGGACGCTCCTCGAGGCAAGTATTTATGGGCAAAACTACCTGGGCTCCCGCTAGAATTTTGGACGGTTAAGGCTCTCACAGCCATAGGGAACACAATTGGTTCGACCAGATATGTAGACCCCCGGTGTGTAGGCATAGCGGATAAACGCATGGCTTGGATCCTGGTGGAGGTGGTGTCCTTTGGGGGACTGGCGGGTGACGTAGAATTGGTATGGGGACAAAGACGGCACATTCAGCGCGTGGATTTCTGGGGCATACCTTTTCGGTGCCTACGCTATTATAAAACGGGTCACCTTATACGTTCCTGTCCTAACAGATTCACGAAGCCTAAGCGGTCCCGCAATTATAATATCTCAGAAGGAACTGGGGGGCGACTGTCATCATCGACTGAGTTGGAAAACTCCGAAAAATCTGGAACTTTTCCAGAAGGGACGAAGGATAATTCATATGCAGCAATACAACAGGTATGTGATAATGCTTGGTCTTGTTCGTATGTTTACCCTTTATCTCATTATGACTCTTTAGATTGGTCAACCCCTCCTCCTCAAAAAGCTCCCCCACTTGCGGATCTTTCTGAACGCTGCCGCTTAGAACATAATCTCAAAAGCCTCAGACCATTAAAACATCATACTATTCATTCTGAGCTCTCTCCCATGAAGCCCACTACTAAATATTCCATCGAGAGAAATATTCCCATTATTGCTGCAGGCTCTTGTTCAAGGACTCCAGTGAATAGTCCTCTGCGGCCCTCACCATCCATGCAGGCCTTGGAATGGGCTTCCCCTCCAAACTATCAACCTCACTCCGATGACCTGAACATCTCATCCCCTAAAAATTCTATCGGGGAGGACTTGGACAACCTTTTGAAAAATCCCGATTTGGACCTTGCGGCACTGACTGTATTTGACAGGCACAACATCGAGGGCAACCCTGTTATATCTCCAAAATCCGCTGCTAATATAACGGTCCGCAAAACAAAAAATTCGGGAACCAAACACTTTAGAGGGAGACAGAAGACGAAGGACATCTTTCAGGGAGAGATACTGAACCTTCAGGACATTCCAATCATGCATTCGGAGGAGGACCGGGCCCTTAGAGCAAGATGGCCACATAGGAAGGAGAAATGATATCCATTCTGTCCCTTAACATCAGAGGGTTAGGCGACCCCTCTAAAATAAGCCGCCTCAGAGACATGGTCAGGACCCTCAGGCCATCGATCATTTTTCTACAAGAAACGCTGTGCAAGAGAAAAATCGCTATGGAATCCATAATTTCGATTTGCCCAGGATGGAAGACAGTAGTTGTGGATTCTGCTGGTAGATCTGGAGGTTTGGTTGCTGGTTGGGACGAACAGCGTTTTAAATTAATGGCTTTCAAATTTTGCGGTGGCATTTTTCTGTATGGATCATGCAGGGGTATTGGCGAGGAGATGGCCATAATCAAATTATATGCGCCTTGCTCCCACAAGGCATATTTCTGGAACAAGTTGGACAATAGCGGTTTGCTGGATCTCAAATTTCTCACGCTTATCGAAGATTTTAACATTGCTCTCACAGTGGATGAATCGTGGGGGCATAGAGCAAGAGTTGACCCGGTGGCCAGGAAAGTTTCACATATTCTGAGTAGCCATGCTCTTATCAACATTAAAGCACGTCTTGTTGTGCCTACATGGACCAATCGCAGATGTGGGGAGGATTTTGTTGCGAAAGTCTTGGACCGGGCTGTGGTCAGCAAGGATATGATGGCACACATGGGTCATATGCGACTCTCGGTTCAACAATCATCTCTCTCGGATCACATGGCTATATGCCTATCAGGACGATTGATATCATGCAAAAAAGGTGCTCCTTTTAAGTTCAATAGGGTCTGGAATAATGACCCTGATTTTATCCAATTGGTTAGATCTTTCTGGCTGGAGCCTCACTCGATTGATGGGCGTGCAGATGGAGCCGCTCTTCCGGATAAAATGCGGGGCCTAAAAGAACAAGTTAAAAGATGGGAGCGCGACAAGAAGAATGCACACAAGAAGGAGATTGAGGACATCTCGTATAAAATCTCCCAGGCACACATATCATCTACTGTGCACCCACCAGATGAGGTTATATACAAACAATTACAAGATTTGGAGGCTCGTAAGATTGAGCTGTTGAAGATTGAAGAAACCACATGGAAGTTAAAAAGCAGGAACCAATGGCTCAAAGAGGGCGATCTGAACACCAAGTATTTTCATGCATGTGCTACAGGTAGGAGGGCGAAAAACGCCATATGGAGTATCCGTGCTCCGGATGGTAACCTCATTTCGGATGAAGCAGGGATTAGACGGGCAGCAGTTGAACATTTTCAGGATTTTTACAAGAAGGATGAGGGGATCTCCCATATTAACCAACAAGGCGTATTAAGTCAATATCCTGAAATGTTTGACGAGGATGCGGCTGAAGAATTTATGCGGCCCGTCACCAAGCAGGAAATTGAAGAAGTGCTTAAATCATTTGCCAGAGACAAAAGCCCTGGCCCAGATGGGTGGCCGGCCGAATTTTATAACAGTTTCTTTGAGCTAATGGGGGATGAACTTCTGGATCTGACTGAAATGATTAGAACAGAGGGGTGTATACCTGGGGATATAAACGCCACTTTCATAGCTTTGATTCCGAAATCATCTGATCTGGTTTCTTTCTCGGACTATAGGCCCATTGCACTGTGCAATGTGATGTACAAGATCACTTCAAAGATCATTGCAAACAAGCTCAAAGGTACTCTGTCTAAGTGGATATCAGCTGAACAATATGGGTTTCTTAACAGCAGATCCATACACGATGCGCTTGCTATCGCTCAGGAAGCGATGCACACCATTCACGACAAGGAAAAGGATGGCATCATTTATAAGGTGGACCTCTACAAAGCATATGACTCAGTAAATTGGTCGCACATTAGACTTATTCTTTTTAAGATTGGATTGTCGTTGCCTGCCATCAGATGGATCATGGCATGTATTGTATCAGTGAGATACAGCATTATCATAAACGGGATTCCAACTGCTTTCTTCAGCGCAGGCCGGGGGCTGAGACAAGGCTGCGCCTTATCACCTCTCATTTTTCTTCTGGTCATGGATGGCTTCAGTCGAATGATCAACTCAGCTGTTTTGGAGGGCCATTTTGGTGGTTTGCAGGTATCTACGCAGGTCAGGATCTCACATTCTCTATTTGTTGACGATTTACTGGTTTTTGGTCGCCTCATTCGGGAGCAATGGATATATTTCAGTGCATTGATGGATCATTTCGGCTCGGCCACAGGACTGTGCATAAACAAAGGAAAGTCACTTCTATTATATGACAATGGAGAGGTCATAGAAGTTCTATGCGTGGCAGAGATTCTGGGGGTTAAAGCAGCAAAATTCTTTGAAGGGGTCAAATATCTGGGTTTTAGACTTAAGCCAGGTGCTTATGTCAACAAGGATTGGGATTGGCTAGTTGAAAAACATAGGGCAAAAATGTCGCAGTGGACAAATCGATGGCTTACTCTTGGGGGCAGATATATACTCATACAAGCTGTCCTTTCCCAGCTTATTGTATACTGGGGTCATCTCTATTGCCTTCCGATTCACATTATTGAGCAGATTAATGCTATCATGGCTCACTTTTTATGGGCTGGAGTTACATCTGAGAAGAAATTTCATCTGTGTAAAATGTCGGAGATCACATGTCCAAAGGAAATGGGAGGATGGGGGTTGCTGGATATTCGGACGTTCTCATATGCTTTACTGACAAAGACCATGTGGAGAATGCTGACAGGATGCGGCATTTGGCAGAACATTATGAAGGACAAATACATCAAAGGGCATTCTCTTTCTTCTTTCATATACGGTCCCTTTCCACAGCATCGGAGATCATCTAAGATATGGAGGAGCATTTCTAAGACTCATGAAGTGATCAAATTTTACTCGGTTTGGAAGTTTGGAAATGGGGGTATGATCCCTATAAGCTGCAAACACATAATGGGCGTACAGGCGTCTTTCTCTGCCGAGGAGGGATTTTTTCATAGGCTGCGTCACAGAGGTTTTATAGTCCTGGTTGACATAATTTCACAGTGGATTCTAGGTGCTCCTATCTGGAAATCATTCGAGTCTCTTGGGATGAGGGACTGCGACAGGGATGCATGGCTGGAATATATCAGTTCATTACAGACTGCGGGTTTGTTTTTTGACAAGAAGGGGGATAAAATTGTATGGGGAGGAGCTGAAAAAGGTCCAAACATAGATGTTAGGGATCTATATCAGCGATTAAAAGAGGATGATCACTCTACAATGGACATTCCTGGTTTTAGTAAGGTATGGAGTTGGAAAATTCCACATAAAATTTTATTATTTAACTGGCTGCTCAGGAAGGAGAAGATTCTTACGTGGGAGAACCTACAAAGGAAAGGAAGACAGGGACCGGGACGCTGTTATCTCTGCAAAACAGCGCTGGAAACGACAGTACACATCTTTTTTGAATGTGAGGTAACTATGGAAATGTGGGAAGTGTTCTCCAATCTGAGTGGCATAGAAAGATGGAAACCGCACGACAAAAATCACGCATATGATTTCTGGGCTACAAAGGACAAGGGTTACAGAACATTGCCATATTATGTATGTTGGGAGCTCTGGTGTACCAGAAACAAAATTTTGTTCAATGAAGCTGTATATGATGCCACTAGAATATGTTCACATGTCATGGAATGGCTTCACGTGAACCCTGCTCCGGATCATATATGCAAAGATCTGTCCATCAGAATCAGGCCACACTGCATTCAACTACCAGCCCTTTTCTTTGATGGAGCCCAACAAGAGGGCAAATGTGGATGCAGGGCCTGGATCAAGTTGAATGGTGAGGAGAGATATCACATCCTATGGAATGGGGGCGGTGGAACAAACAATAAAGCGGAGATTATGGCACTGTGGAGTGGGATCCTAGTTGCTCATCACTTACAGATTCCCTGCATTGACATTTATGGGGACTCTCGGATTGTGATAGATGGCATAACGGGTATTGCCACACTAAATTCCTTAAATATCTGTGGTTGGATAGAACGCATACGCCACATTCTATCTACTTTCCAGAGGGGAAAACTTCATCACATATACAGGGAATTAAATGGAAGAGCTGACAGACTTTCAAAGAAAGGGCTGGATCTATCTTTTGGTTACATTTCTATCAGTTTCTACAGGAATAGCCGGGAGGTGGGTTCATACAGTCATAATTTATAAGAACAACAGCATTTCTCATGAGGAGGTGATAGAACACAATTACTTCTTTCCTTTTCCCAGGCCTGTTTTCGATTTGGTAGATGGATTTTGGTATTCTGGTAACATGGTCCTCTACTTTCTGTTTTTCTACTTTGTTTTGGTCAAATGGTTTACTTATGATCTAATCCTTTTTGCAAAGAGCCGTTTGTACCTCTTTTATCAGCCAGGACTATAATTTGCCAAATCACACATTGGACCTGGCGGACCCAATGGCTCTCATATAGTCTCGTTTTCTGGATCGGGTGAATGGATGCTGGTGTCAAGCGAGCCTGTATGATACCTTTTTGGTTTTTTCTCCACCATGTACTTTGGGCTCCTTTCTGAAGGGGGCTAGCATTTAAAAATTTGTGCTTTTTGGGGGGAATGTATCAGCTGGGGGCATGAAGTTCTTTTTATTTACCAACACTCCATCGCTATATATGCAACATTACTGTATTTCTGCGTATTGACTTTATGGGTATCCTCATAATCCATATGAGGGTCATTTTATATATCTGCTGATCTTGTAGCTTTCTGATATGGGGCTTATTATCACTTTTGGCCGGGGCCGAGACATCCAATTATTCTGGATGGATAACTTGGGTTTTCTCTCCTTTGGCAGACATATGTAATCGTCATATAAACTGTTTTTCCCCTTATAATATAATGAGAACAGTGTTTTTTTCTCTTGAAAAAAAAGGTTAAAGACCATATTCCACATAAATAAGAAATTGAAGAACATAAATGGGTTGAATGTACTGACCACGAATAGGGGAGAATTACAGGAATGTTCTATTGTTATGTTATCATTCCAAATTCCCATGCCCAATGATTCGACGAAAAGGTTCATGAGGTATCTCTCCAGTCTTTATGATGTGCAATCTATCTTTTTGCAATGCCTCCCTTTACAATTTGCAGAAATAACTGTAGATATGTGCACAGATACCTGCACACAAAATCACAAGGGTCCATGCGGATGCATTGTCTTCAATTCAGTGGAAGATATCACGTTTATGCTTGTTCGTCGGATGCCTGGAACTCTGAAAAAATTGTCTGCTTCTCTGAGCCTGCTCCCATCTCTGAGCTGCCTCATAAATGGTTGCCATGGCTGCAACCGCAGGCTGTTGCATTATAAGCGAGACAATTCTTTTGCTGTTTTGTCTCACCCTCCAGCTCCTGGAGGGCTGGCTCATGAAAATTGTAATTTCTGGGGGCTTATCTGTATTGGCTCATTTTTGAATTGGGTGGATATATCCCCCAAAAGTTTCCAATGATCCCATCCTGCATTTGGTTCGACTTTCATTCGAAGTCTCGGCCACTGGATGTTTGGATCTGTTTATCACTGTATCTAATTTGATGTAATGTCTGTCATATGAACTGTTAATATAACATCGTTTTTTTCCTCTGAAAAAAAAAATGTGGAGAATGATGGATGGAGAGAGGGTGACTCCCACCTGGAATCCCCTGCTGCGGTCTGTGAAATACTTGATCTTAAATCCATCCATAAAGTGGGTGCTTGCATTTGCATTCCACTGCGTTCAGCCAACGATGATGAGTGGACGAATCAGCTCATAAAACTTTTGAAGCTTGCGGATGAAGAATTGAGAGGAGCCGTTATCAGAAAAGGCAGAACCAACGCTTCTTCTGCCCTCGAAAATTATAAGAACGGGAATGGTGAATGCGATGCAGAAGAAAAATACAAGGTTGCTTCCTTGATTGTAGTGCTAAGTTTGATGCTGGTATTAATGACCCTTGTACTAACATTCTGGCTCAAAGTGGATGGTTTCTCCAGCCATTTGCTCTCCATATTTTCAGTGACACGTTATTTTGAAGTATACTCTGACTATCCTGCGCATTTGTTTCTAACCAGAACTCGCGTCAAATTGAATGCCAGTAAGACCAGTGTATTCCAAGTGTTGTTCTTTAGTCATGGTTTTCAAGCATGGGTACTCTCACACAATTCATACGTCCCTGTGTACATGATTTGCAGTATCAGTTGGATGGTTTTGGTTGCATTGGAAGGAGGCGCGAACAAATGGTATCATACCCATTCTATGCCACCTTCTAAACCTAGGATTGCTGTGATATTTGTGGGCGTTTGTATGGTTTTGGTCATGGATGGCTTTGATTTGAATTTATGTTTGCAAATGAGAAGAATGAGTCGTTTTAGGGGAAGAAATCTTAGGAAGGTTACTCTTATTATTTGTGCAATCATTGTTTTGCAAATACTTTGCATTGTGGTATGTAGCGCAATAGCAGGAGTTTTGGGTATAATTTTTTTTGGGAGATGGATATATAGTGCTTTGCAATGCCTAGTTTGGTTGAAATGGATTATAGGCATCACTATCCTCTCTAGAGTTCATCGATATTCACGAAAAAGCAAACTGAACTGGTGGTATGCTAGCTATGGACTGTACATCGGTGGTTCTGTAGTCTTGCTTAATGCGGTCCTAGCTGGTGTTCGGGCTAAGTGGGAGTTCTCGTAGAGACATTTATATATATAACATGTACTATACATTTGAAGGTGGAACTTCTAGCCCGAGATTATATATATATTCCATATACTGGAACCGATGGCACTGATAGCCATAGTTTTGTTGATAAAACATGGAAGTTTTGTTTTATAGTTGTCTGATTATTTATTAGTTTTTTTTTTCTTGGCTTATATTTCTATATTTGACTATGAAAATTGTTTATTAAAATAATAATAATTAATTTATGAGCATCCATTTCTCTTCTGGTTGGTATAGTGCTCCTATATGTCATTAAGGATTTTATTACAAAACATATTTATTTATTACTAAACAATTACACAGATATGTTCATATGAGTTATTACTTTCTTCACCTTTTTTGAATAACATCAATTTTAATGTTTCTCTTTCAATTAATCAACCTATGTCTTCATCCTTTAGTTCCATTGTGTTTTTTTTATACACTCTCAAGTTTCCCCTTGCTTGCAGTGATTTGTCCTTCTAAGCTCAAGCATCCCAACACTACAACATAAAAGGGGGTTTTAAGACAATATTTAAGACAATTTTTGGGTAAATTGTCTTAACTTGAGACAAAAGAAAATTTGTGTATTGTCTTAAATATTGTCTTTAAACGGGTGATTCAAATTAAATCGCCTTAAAATTAATTTTTTTAAAAATATTGTCTCTATAAAGACAATAAATAACACAAACATTTTTGTCTTGGAGAGACTTTCATTTTTATCTCTCTAGAGACAATAGTTGCACTACAACACAAAGGGGGGTTTTAAGACAATTTTTGGGTAGATTGTCTTAACTTGAGACAAAAATAAACTTTTGTATTGTCTTTAAGCCAGTGTGTCAAATTATTGTCTCAAATATATATAACACAAACATTATTGTCTCTTATGAGACAACTTCATTTTTGTCTCTCCAAAGAAAATGGTTGGAATTAAAGACATATTGTCTTTATGAAGACAATGTTTTTAATCTGATTTATTGTCTCTCTAGAGACAATATAAAACAATGAATCCAGAAAAAATATCTCACCATTAAAATAAATCAATATAAAAATATTTAATTTAAAAAATCTACAATATCATTGAATAATTTATGTTAGGGTACAGTGGAATCGAACCACCAACCTCTTGCATGGTAAGTGCTCTACCATTGAGCTAACACCCTTTAAAGAATTATGTGAGGAGTTATGGCAGTCCTTGAAATTGTATAATAGGCATTGATTTTTAATAAATGTTCAACACATAATGGCATAATCCTTGTAAAATATATAATCATGCAAGCTCCTATTTTTAACTTAATAAAAAAATAACTCAATGGAGTTAGCTCACTGTGACACCCTTGTTGCGGGACTTGCACAAAAAGCTAAAAATAAACAATAATCTACAAACACATTAATCTAGCCATACAAATAAAATTAACTAGAATTAGCAGAAGCAATACAACCACCACCCAAAGAGCTACACCAGCTTGCTAGTAGGCACTGATGACACATATGATGTAGTACACCAGTTGTATCAAATCTCTAGAATTTCCATTAATAATAATATTTGTAGTTAATGGAGAAAAAAAAACAACCTAACTTGTTTTATTGATTGATAATATCAATCTTTAGAAAAAGAAGTACATACCTGTAGGCCTTGAAATCTTTCATGACATCAAGGATCTCATCATATTTCTCTCCATTGTCCTTGAATATCTCTCTTTTACTGCCTTGAGATATGCCACAACATCATCTATTGATAACCTTTTTGATCCTTTAGAATGTTGATGTAGTCCCGAGTTGTGTTAGAATGTTGATGTAGTCTCGAGCAAAAAAATAAGCAAGTTACTCATCATGTCTTTTGTACAAAATTGCAAACAAATGCACTTAGAAGCACCAATTAAGAAGGAAAAGAATGGGCTAGAAAGACACTTAGAAACTACTATTTTATCAAACAAATAGACAAACCACACATATTTAAATTCTATATTGATAAAATACTGGGAATCTATCCCTTTGAAACCAGGAACTCTAAAAGCCTTAGGAAGTCCATATGAATAGGAAAATACCATATGGAATGGTTATTCAAGGATCTCTTTAAAAAAATTAAGAAAGAAAAAGTTTATAAATTTAGGTATAACTTAGTCAATTATATCTCTAGATATTGCCCATCCAGGCCCTTCTATTGACTGTCTAGTTTCCTTGAATCACCAATCCAAGCCCTCTCAGCCCTAGGTACATCGTTGATGATATTATTAGGCACTGCATTGGCACCTTCACGATGATTGTAGAAGCAAAAGATTCTGCTTCTCCCTCCTCTACTTCCAAAGCCCTGCATTTATACCTAATGATAAGTAGTTATCATTCTTTTGTTATTTTACTTGTACTTCCTTATTCGTTGATATCCTTAAATCTTTGAGTTTTTAGAAGTAGCCCAGGTAGTCCAAAAATGTGTTTGATATCGATTGTAATTTTGAGTCCCAATGACCTTTCTTGGTCCTTTGTGGACATATATAAAATTATCTAACTTACGTTATCTTATGCAAAGAAATGTTCTGGCCCCTGGGCACCACCATACATTTTTCAATTAACATGTTTTTATCTCAGCTCACAGGATCTGTCACTGCCATCTACATTATACCAAGACAGAGGAACACTTCATCTTAAAGTGCTCGATCTATTAAAAGATTAGAAGGCAATTTAATTGCCTTCGCATCTTTTAGGGAGTCTCAAAAATCTTTATCCAGGTTCTCACATTTCCAAGACTAGAGATGCTTGGCCTTGTACATGAAGGAGGTCCTTGAATTTATATCTTGCTAATTCCACCCTTTTCAACCCCATCCAGACCCAGTTCGACCAATTACAAACTTCTTTCAGGAACTTCCAGTAGAGAGAGGCACCAAGAGACAAGTATACATTAGTACTACATCAAATATCAAATCAGGGAGACCCCAGGAAGCCACCAATGTTCAACCCTTGCAGTCATGTCACCTTAGCTTCTAGGAAAACTCATACCACATCAATAGTTATGGTACTTCACCCAGGTCTTAGTCACAATCTTCTGCGTCCAGACAAGACATAACTCACATCTTATCACCCATCTCTTCCGAATATTCTGACCAGCCATCTATTAGAGTTTCTTCCCTTCAGACTCGAGTCAAAAAGAGGAGTTCAGGGGATGTTTATTGCCCCTCGATGAGACATTCACTCCAGAGGGAAAATTATCCTTGGCCTTCAGTTCTCCACCCAACACTTGCATGTATCTCCATCATCTCTTTGTCTCATTTTGTTATAACTTGGGTTTTGGATTCTTCTTGACATAGGATAGATTTTCTTCTATCATATTTTCCCAGTGAGTGTTTTAGCATTCCCACTTTGTATTCTCACAATTTTACTTAACAGTCCCATTGACCTATTTGTGGTCATTTCTTGAACATTCAAGAAATAACTTATCTCTTATAAATCTATGGTTTCCAATCTAATCCACTCAACCATATCTCTAGATATAATATCTCAACTCACTAGTTACATTTAAAATCATTAATTTTTGTATAGGCATTGTGGTTCCACAGTAAATGAACAACTTCTTGTTATAAGGCACTACTATATACATGAATGTTCTGGCCAATGCAATGTCCCCTCTCCCACCAACCCTCCAGAAGCATGCTCCAAACAGAACAAGTCAGGATCACCCCAAGAGCACACTCCTAAAATACCTCCTTACAATAGTGTTTTCATGAGTGCTTTCCTAACCCAAGATGGGGCACTCCCTCAAGTGCTTGTAAAGCATGCACTAAAGAAAGGTGATTTCCTCATTTTTTGTATCATTTTTTCATGCAAAACCTATGGGAAGGCCCCATTAGGACCCACACCCTATGTAAGAGGGATTGAGCATATATAAGCCCCAATCTCTCTTCTTTTCTCATTCTATTTATCATTTCATTCACCTTTGGTTATGAATTTTAGACATTAGGGCATTGATGTTTAGGAGAACAAATTTATGGATTGAAGGCTACGTATCTTTAAGGTCAAGCCTAACTTCCGAGAATATAGCTCTAAGCCTATGCTTTGTTTTCTTCTAAATTGTTTATTTTGTAATTTAAGCACCTGGCTTATTCTGTAAACAATTATACAAATGCTACAACTCTTTGGCCATGACAACCTATTTCATTTCCTAGTCGACTTCCTATTATCTGATTTACACACTAGATGGTTGAAGTCACATCAAATAAATAGATGATTCTCTAATGATTAAACTACTAAGGATGGCATTTCTAAATTTTTAATAATTTAGTATTCGTCTACAAGTAGCACAAAATACTATGTTTTCATATTTTATGCAACTAATTGACCATTCTGCACATTGTTTTATGCATGCATACACACACTCACACTAAACAGTCCATAGAATCTTCTCTCCAAGGATATTTTGGGAAGGAGAGCCACCTATCCCACTCCCCGCTTCCTTTCATACTCTATCAACACTAGTCACACATGCTAATACCAAACCTACCCCAGTTCATTCATGTTTCAATTAGATTAATAGCAAAACTTGAAGGCTACTCAACTCATATTAAAAAATTCAAAAAATAAATAAATTCCCAAAAATGAACACCTTGGAAAATGCAAGGTATTTTCAGTTACACTATTACACTGACCAAATTAATTAATTTTAGCCATTAAACTCATTACCATTATAGAAAACAGATACCTCTCGTAACTTTCACAAACATCATTTTCTTCTTTGCTCACCATAATCATTAATATTGAAATAAGTATCTCAAAATTCAAGAAAGGAAAAACAAAACAAAGAAAAGAATCGACAAGACAATACCTGGGACTGTTGTGCATACGGGTCACTTTGTTTTGATTAATTGTCAACTACAAAAAAATAATAATACAACCCCATGTAAACTATATAAATTAATATTCCAAGATTATTCCGCCAACTAAATGGATCATGAAGTAAAATCTAGCCTGTTAGCCACCTATAATATTTTGTTACACCTAAAGGTGGCTAAATCTTTTTGAGCCTCCAAGGAACAAATTTTATCACTAAAAATTGTTGGCTCTTGAAGAGTTTGCTGTCCCATTTTTTACTCAGAAAAATCTGCTGATTTCGTATAACAAACTGCTGAAAAAACCATCATTTTCTTCCCTTGTTTCTCCATATTATTCCTCTACTTTTCATAAGTTTTCCCTCCATTTATGAAAATTTCCCCTTTCATAGTTAAAAACTCACTTTTTAACTATTTCGAAACCCCCAAATCCACTTTAATCCTTGAAATTTCTCATAAAAAATCAAATTTTTATTGCTATGGACCTAATCCCCTTGGGCTAAAGTCCTAAAAACCACTTCCCCACATATGCCCATCACCCAAGACCAGGAGCTTAAACGTTGGGGGCCAGTCGCAATCGAAGGCCGGGCGGGAGACAAATTCCTTTGTAAATATGTTAAAACCCCGATGCGATTAGTTTATATTGTTAAGTCTTGCGACGCGTTCCGCGCCGTCGATCTGTCGCAAGATCTGACGGCCAGCGCTCAATCGCGCCACTCCCCCCGATCGCAATCGCAACACCCATCGTGCGCCTCCCGATTGCGATGCTCCGATTGAAACCCTCCCGATTGCATAGTGGCCGTTGATCTCCCCGCGATCCGACGACCCTCCGCTGATCGCAATCCCTTCTGCTCCTCCTCCGATTGTGTGCCCCGATTAAATCTCCACCGTCCACTCTTCCCGCAGATCAACGGTCTGTGCTCAATCGCAAGCCCCTGCCCGATCGCAATCGCAAGTCGCATTGGCACCGCCCCGATTGAAGCCTTTCGATTTAATCGCAGCCGTCCATTTCCCGCCTATCCAACGACCCTTATCCCTCTGATCACAAGTCTTGCCCCCGCTTTGAAAACCCTCCGATTCATTTTCCGCCGTCGATCTGATCTGCAGATCAACGGCCTGCGCTCAATCGCAAAGTTTCAAATCACAGTGTTTCAAATCACATGTTGTTAAGTGACCTCCCCGATTGCGATCCTCCGATTAGATCTGGACCGTCCACGTGTCCAGATCGGACGGTCCAAAGCCACCCCACCTGTTTTCCTCTCCCCGCTCTCCTTTTCCTTTTTGCGCAGATCTCCACCTTTGGATGCCTTCATCCGACGGCTTCGCTCCTTCCCCTCCATCTGAAGCAGTTTAACCTATTTCCGCAGGATTTCTTAACTATTTTTGTGTTTTGCAGGCGTTCTAATGGTTTTCCATTGTTTAATGAAAGAAAGCCGAGGCTTGGGAAAGACGTTTCCTGCGCCTTCGAGTTGTTAAAGAGAACCATCTGCGGGGTTTCGCTTCATTGTTTTCTCAAAGCTTCATGGACATTGATGCCTTTAAAAACCCAGTGCGGCCTGCACATCAACAAGACACTGTTTTAATTCAAAAACAGTTAAAGAGTATCAGTTTGAAGACAGAGCACAGCAGATAAAGATTGAAGACGGTTTTTTGGGGATTACGGCTAAGACCGTCATCAAAAGCCTAATCCCCAATCTAAAACACAGTTTAAAAGAAAATCATAAATGTTTGATGACGGAAAAGACTTCCAACGCCGCATTTGAGGCAAATTGATTCCTCAGCTACCACGGGAGCCACCTGTTTCCTCAAAGCATCCAAACAGGGGCCGAACTTATTGAAGAAAATCAGATTTTCACCTCCAGCGCAGCCAAGGAGTTACTTCTGCAAAATAATAAATGCAAAAATATCTGCAGAATCACTCCACACAGCGTACAGAGCCTCAAAGTCAAATAAAGCTCCCACCGAGCTTTGATATTTATTGTAAAACATCAATACAGTGATACACCTGTACACTTCTCCATCGAACCCCTCAAGGGGCCGAGAAGTCATTTAATCTGTATTAATGGTGCACGAGATATTTTTGTTAGTTCTCACCTCCTCATCTTCCTATAAATACTTCTGCATGAGACGAGAGGGGGGTTGTTGGTTGCTGTTTGATCACAAGTTGTAATATCGAAACTCTCTGAAATAAATATATAAGTCTGTTGAAGTTGAAGATAATTTGGAGTCTTGGATGTCTTGATGATGCCGTTGCATGTCTGTTCCTGAGAAGGCTCTATCATTTGATCCATGAGCTTGGCTGTTGGTGAAGTGCTCTGAACTATTAAATGTCTTTTCCTTGTTTTCATTATGTTCCACAATTTCTTACTACAGTAGGCTGAAAGTTTTAGGCTAATAAATGACTCCTGGAAGCACCTTAGACCTGTTCACCCTTCACTGTTTTATGTTTTCTTCTGCTGAAGTATTTTAGAGGCTTTAAAACTTCTCTTTAGTCTTCATGCTCGTTTATTTCCTTGATAGCTCCAACAGTTGGTTTTAGCATGATTTATGGTTTTCCCTGCTTGTCTACTATCACTTGAAAGCTGTTATTGAAGTCTCCCTTTGAAGTACCATTGTCTTAAGTTAACCAAAGAGGTCGGTTTTGATCTTACCCTTTGCCCCTGCTTAAACAGTTGTTTTGAAGGTCTTTATAGTTGCAAACACAAATGTTATTTAGGTGTTCCCTCTTCTATGAATGCAATTATCAGTGAATCTTTATGTTTTCTAAATCCTTTAAAATAAAATCTTTGAGGAAATAGGGTGTTCCCCGAATCTTAGATTTCATTTTAAAAGTTGTCTTGAAATCATTATTTTCTTAAAGAATGTTTGTAGAATTTATGGTTAGCCCTGTCTATCAAATATCTCTTTATCGTTAAGTCATGTTTTTTTCAAGTTCCCTTTGTTGAGAATTAAATCTCTTTTTCCAAATCATTAATGTCCATCTCATTCCAAAACAAAGGATCCTGTTGCCAAGTTAGATTTGCCTTTTGATATCCCATATCCCTTGAAAAGTTTGCTACGACCCTATTTTGACTCCATTGCCCAATGAGCCGGATATTTCCTCTTTCTGTCTATCTTTCCTAGACCTTTCATATTCTGCTGTGTCAACTCAACCCAACCAAACAAACATCTGCACGTAATAACTAGTCTAAAATCCATAACCAAAGCAAACAAGATAAACCTTTGCCAACAAATATTTGAGACCTCTCTGAGAACAGGAGGACTAGATCCTGGAACTCTAAAGATTGGTTCTGATGTTGCCTTGTCTTTTGATTTGCCAAACTGTCAAAACACGGGATACCAACATAGCCAAACATCAGAACCGAGCAAGTCTTCAAGTGACATAGAACTTTATATGTGACTGGAGATGTCTTTCCAATCACAAGGAATGTACTGAAGTTGACAGATACGTAGATCAAACAAGATAAAACAATGAAAATCTATAAACATTATTAGGAAATAGTTGTTAGTAATTTGACGAAAATATATAGAATACATTGAATAACTTATAGAGATACTCAAGTTCCAACAAAACCTTACAAAACATAGAAGTTAGAACATAAGCCTGCATAAAGATTAGAATAAAAAAGATAATGAATTGAGAAAATAAAAATTGAGAAATGGAACTAATAATCAGAGGAACAATCCAATAATTAATATAAAACTGACAAGTCCTCACCTATCATGTGAGAATAGATAATTCTTTGGCTTCCCACCTTCAACAGAATAATTTGTGTCATGACCTGATAGCTTACTAGAAATGAGTCCTGCTTCGGCTAATCCTATTTCAGCACATATGTTATTGGCATACACAATCACAATGTTCCCGAGAATCAAAGTATCAACCACCCAAAAAATAATGTAATAGTGAGGTTATAACAACATAACCATGGCAAGTTAGTCTTCCATCATTGATAAAGTTGAGACTTCATAATCATACATAAAACATCTTTCAATGCCTATGCTAACCTTGAATGTATGGGAAGTCAGGATCTTTTGGTATAACATCATCAAAACCAAGTTTTGTGACATTCTCAATGAACATTGCAGGAAAAAATTTTGATGCTGGATTTCTATCAAAGAAAATACATCATTATTTTAACTTATCTTTCTAGTAACAGGATAGATAGTGGAATTCCTCTTATATGTTCCTCATGTCTACAAAAATAACCAAATACAGATTTACAGAAATATATTCAAGTAACAATTTTGAACCTAGCAAGAATGACACTAGAATAAATTAACCAACAAGCATATTCTCGACGTGTACTTAGGCCGCTAGGTTCAACACTAGCGTCCACAACCTGGAAAATAAAGAGATAAAAATTGATGCAAGTGATTAGAATGATCACACAAAGCCCCCGTAAATGAGATACATTTACATCCCCCCTACAAATATTTCTCCAACCAAAATACAAGAAACCTCATTTCATCAGACAAACAACCAAATGAACATATAATATTTGCACAAGAACTCTTCCAATTGCCAAAAGGAAGGAAAAACAATTCAGCTTTAGAAACGATCAACAGATACTCAAGGTCCAACAAAACCTTCCAAACCATAAAAGTTAGAACATAGGCCTGCATAAAGATTAGAATAGAAAAGATAATGAATTGAGAAAATAAAGAGAAATAGAATTAATAATCAGAGGAACAATCCAATAATTAATATAAAACTGACAAGTCCTAATGAGAATAGATAATTTTTTGGCTTCCCACATTCAACAGAATCATTTGTGTCAAGACTTGATAGCTTACTAGAAATGAGCCTTGCTTCGACTAATCATGTTTCAGCACATATGTTATTGGCATACACCATCACAATGTTCCAGAGAATCAAAGTAGCAACCACCCAAAAAATGATGTGATAGTGAGGTATAACAACATAAGCATGGCAAGTTAGACTTCCATCGTTGATAAAGTTGAGACTTCAGAATCATACATAAAACATCTTTCGATGCCTATGCTAACCTTGAATGTATGGGAAGTCAGGATCTTCTAGTGTAACATCATCAAAAATAAGTTCTATGACATTCTCAATGAACATTGCAAGAAAAAAATTTGATGCTGGATTTCTATCAAAGAAAATACATCATTAGTTTAACTTATATTTCTGGTAACAGGATAGATAGCGGAATTCCTCTTATATGTTCCTCATGTCTACAACAATAACCTAATATATCTTTACAAAAATATATTCAAGTAACAATTTTGAACCTAGCAAGAATGGCACTAGAAGAAATTAACCAACGAGCATATTCTCGGTGTGTACTTAGGGCGCTAGGTTCAACACCAGCTTCCACAACTTGAAAAATAAAGAGATAAAAATTGATGCAAGTGATTAGAATGATCACAAAAAGCCCCCGTAACTGAGATACATTTACATCTCTCCTACAAATATTTCTCCAACCAAAATACAAGAAACCTCATTTCATCAGACAAACAACCAAATGAATATATAATATTTGCACAAGAACTCTTCCAATTACCAAAAAGGAAGGAAAAACAATTCAACTTTAGAAACAATCAGCATCAACATAACAAATAATGAAGACACCATCAAATTTAATCCCTTGTTATGTGAGAGACTTTATTTCTGTAATGATTTGGGTCTCAAACCTAAATTTAATTAAATCAAATAAGATCATTGTTTTGATCACCACCTTCCTTTCAGTCACCCATGTTTGAAGGCCAATATCATATAAAATCACCCAATATTAAGTTCTAAAGTCATCAATTTGCACGAAGTTCATATCTCTATACCCGGATTACTATTTAAAGCATCTTTGCAAGCCACATAAGAGTACAATTCAGAGTATTTTATGTTCCTTTTGTGCCTTCTATTTATTCTGTGGCATTATAATGATCAAATTGATTATTGAACCACATGATGAACTTACTTAGAATTAATGAAGACTAGCATTCCATCAGCAAAGTTGAGCTTATGTATCTTATTTGCGAGACTAGAATATGGGAAAATGTTCAAGCTTAGAGAGGATTAGGTGCATACTCCTATAATAATATTACTAGTAATCTCCAATATTTTGTTTTATCACTCAAAACATGCAAGTCGAGTTGCATGTTTTCAAATTTATGGGAAAAACAACACGCATGGTTACTTCATGCATTTATTTAACATACAATTCTAAATCACAAGTTCTAACAAAATTTGGCATTAGAGCAAAGAATTATAAAATGCTTATCCTTCAAATTTTCTTAAATGGTGATGGAAGAGATGGAAGCAATATATTCACAAATCTCTAATAGAAATTGAAATTTACATCAATGTCCAATAAAGGAGGATGACTATGTCTTGGTCTAGGAGAAGCAGTTTAGGTCAAGGTTTTGTCATGGTCTCTGTACTCATTAGGTGAAGAATATATAAGAAGAGATTTTTGGTTTTTCCCCTCAAGAGGAGGGGTTTTAGCCCTAGCTTGGATCCTAACTATTGTGTCACTAATGTTATTGTTTTGATGGTTGTTTGATGCATTGAACATAATAATAATAATGACCGAAGATAATAAGTAAAGAAGTAACACAAACATTTATCATGTAAGATAATTTGCATTAACTCTTGCCCTACCTAATTCTCAACAAGATGCACATGAAGAAAAAGGAAACTAGCACTAAAATACAAATTGGGATGAGGAAATAGAGCAGTTGTCAAAAATGGTTCAACTATTTTGAGGCAAGAAACAAATAACATGTATTTCTAAAAACTATAAAATATGTATAATTGCTCTAATAAAATGTGTAAAACATGATGTGTATAGTATGCCTTCAAAGATATGAACAAGACATGAACATAATTTTATGGAAAATCAAAATAAAAAATACAAAAAATGAATTAAAAAAAATTAACAATATATGGAAAATGTTAAAGTGAAAAGGATACAATTTATGAAACACATGTCGTCACTATTGCAAGAAGAGATAAGGTTGATCCTAGAATATTGAGTTGCAAGTCAGTGACAGTAGCAATGCTAACACCCGCCAAAAGGATCACAAGTGAAAACTGGATTTTCCGACTGCAAAATATAGGACAATATAATAATATAACAGAATTTATCCTGCAATCACTATCAACACAAACAAAAAGCTTTGTAATGGATCTCAAAGAAAATTATTATAGAAATAAGAAAAAAAAGGAGTGCTAAGAGTGATTTCATGTGGACAAATCTTATTATTTATATCCTCTTCACTATAAATCATTAAATAGAGAAGGCACTTCCTGAAAGGCGACCTCTATTAGATGTCAATATCAATCTAAATTAAGGTACGTAGACCAGGATGTGTAAGACTCTTTAAGTACAACTTCAAATTGAGTCTCGTTTCACCTCACATTCATATATGAAGTATGGTAGAAAAGGAAATGTGATTTAATTTGGATCCTCACCTAAAATATTTTCAAAATTTGTAATTAGCATGAATGCTTTGTTTTATTTTATTTTGTCTCTTCCGCAAAATTATAAAGGAAAACAAATCATTGTGATGGTCAACCTTCCAAGGGCAGCCCATTAAAAGAAATGAAGACTGTAGTGAATACATCAACAGGGAGATGCAAGGAGAACTTGGAGAGGACAATAGTATAAATGAGAGCTCGAAGAGGGCAACTTGCTTGAATATCAATGGAGTCAAGGAGCCTGTCCATGATGAGTGAATGTGCCTCTGCACCACGGCCATCTGCAATTATTTTTTTGAACAATATACATCTGTGTATAGCTCACCCCTCTGTATTTATCTCCCAGGCCTAATAAAACGATCTTTAAATGTGGATATATATATAATTGTTTCAATTTCATAGCTCTGGTGTACATTAATTAGTTTATTGCATGCTTGAGCACCCTTGGCTATGGATGTTCTCATGAAAGCTACAACAACCTCAGTCTTGCAAACACATTGTAGGCAACCCTGCTATATTTATTGGTTTAAGAGAGCAATGGTTGGTTTCACTTCCCGATTAAAATTTCTTGCTGGGTGTTTTTACCTTTGCCCACAAACCATCGATAACATTCTTGCTTACTGGGAGTTTTTGTTTTGCCCACAGACTTTCCACATCAATTTATAGCTTGCTGAGAATTTTTCTTTTGCCCAAAGGCCATAAGTTCATAACATTATCTTAATTTCTAGGCATATTTTTTTTCCATCCAGAGCATTCTATTACTTGCTAGGCATTTTCCCCTTGTCCATAGGTGGTGGTGTTTTCATTGTTCTTTTAAATCTGAGTGAATAGTAGAAGCTCTTCTGTGTAAATGATTTATGAGTATTTTTTCAAGCTACATCAAGTTCATAACCACAAAGAATAAAATCCAATTCCGTAGAGGATCTGTGCAATGAAACAGCTAGGGCATAGGCCTAGAATTTATAGATCACAATATAATATAAGACAACAAAGAATATATAGATTTTTTTATTAGGAATAATAATAATGTGTCTCATGAAGTATTTTGACATGTTATACCAAAGATGCTACTATTACGATAATAGTAGGTTTATTTCCTAAGATCCTGAATATAAATAGTATTGATTTTCATTTTTTCAGAGATTCCCTTTTTTGAAAACAAGATGTAAATGAAATTAATAAAAACTTCACATTTGCCACACTCAAGATACATAATCTCTCTACATAATATTTTAATGCTTATGGAATTTGATCCAGACAACAGATAACTTTTAAGCCTTCTGTGAGATTTCTTAGTCCTTATTTTTGTTCCCAAAGTGCAATAGCCTAAATTAATGTATCTTTAGTGCCAACCTCTTGTACAATAGCTTGCAAAGGTGTAGTGGAATGGACCTAACATTCCTACATATTGTTGGGAAAAATACTGAGAGGGGAGGGGGGGGGGGGGGTGAGTCAGTATTTATAACTTACTTAAAACTTTTACGTTTTCCTTACTGATTGATATACGCGACTTTAATGAAGCCAACTAGCGTATACACACAGATATCCTTAAGCAAACTTGCATATGACTAGAGATCTTATTATGTAGAAAATTCTTTACTTAAATCAGTGCATCATTCATTCATCAGATGTTTAGTAAGCAGCAAGCATGTACAGTAAGAATAGAATAAATCATCATACATAAGCAATACACATGAACAACAGGAATTTAAGGTGGAAACCCAATTCAGGAGAAAACCACCACTGTTGTCATCTCTGTCTTCAATATTTATTATATGGAAAACTTCTTACATTATTGTACTGATGCAGACTCATATCAGTATGCAATCATCTACCTGCAGAAGGTTGCAACCTTCTCTCTTTCTCCAGCTACTACTAGAAGGGAGCTCCAACCCCCTGATCTCGTTTACCAGCCACTACTGGAAGTGTGCTTCAACCCCCTGATCAGAACATAAATTTCTATTGGCATGAAGCTTCTACTTCCATATTGAAGGCTTCAACCCTTAGAACCACTACAGACCACGTTTCATCAATTTTCACACTGGATCCCATAGCTTCAACACAACACTTCATAAATATCAACACCAATAAACTTAACCCAAATTTCAATCAGAATAGTGAAATCACTGTAACCAGAACACAGTAATAAACCCAGATATCAGAATTAGTATGCAGAATCAATCTCAACCTTGATCATTATTTATCTTAAAATACATACGCTACTTCACTTTACTGATATCGCGTGTATACGCGCTTTCCTTCACACCAACCTGCTTATAGATTTGATAATACTAGGTTTTTCAGAATATGATCAGTCTCAGAACCAGATCCGAGGCTTTCAGTCATATATATTTTCAGTATTGCATAACCCTTAATCAGTCAGTCATCATTAAACATATTTACTCACTTATTGATCATATTTGTACATATTCAACTTAGCAGCATATACATTATTCAAGAAACCCAAATCTACATGAAGACTTCATTGACAGATAGCAAAAATACAAAGGTAAATAAAAAAATAACGTCTTCAACAAGCTTCAGAAAACCCTGACTTCCATACGCGCTTTGGTTGAGACAAAGATGCGTGTATACATGCTTTCACTCTAAATAACTAGCGTATATATCTATAAATGTTGTTACTGCAAAAAGATGCAAATCTATAAACTTGCCCAAATTTATTTACTTCACTTCAGCAACCATGCGCCAGGTCCCAGAATCACACATCACATAACTAGATCATGCAACTATATAGTAATTTCAGGTCTAGAGATCCTGATCCATCATTGTATCCAAGGGTGCATCATAGATTTAGATCTACCAATAAAACAAAGTTCATCCCATGCAGATATAATTTAGAGAGAAGTATTCAGTAACAACCCTTACACATGCACACTTTGCACTATGATCTTCTTCTCCTTATATAGATTTAGCTTTTATGAATACCATTAGCCAAAACGACACAATTGCCGATGGTATTCTTGGACATAATCAAATAGACAATGCAACGCTCAATATTGTGGGCTAATACCATGGTAATGCCCCTTGGTATCATAATTTTAGAGCGCAAAATTTATATGCGACTTGGAGTCTTCATACCCGCGTGTATACACAACTTCTCTTGATAAAAACCGCATATATACTAATTCTGGATGTATACGCGGGTTGCCTATATACCAAGTGGCGTATACATTGAGAAATATTTCCTGTTTAATTTCTCTGGCACTTACTGGAATTCCTTTCTTTGTCACATCTGAACTGACATGTAGAAACATCATTTTTACATCTTTAACAAATAGGTTGCTTGTCAAAAGGAAACTCATAAAGTAGGTTTCCATCAAGGATAATTTCATCAAGTAGGCTGCCATCAAGGAAAAAATATTGCATCATATTGCCAACAATATCCCCCTTTGGACTTGATGCAACCATGATGGTGTTTGATCACCACAACAGATAGATACATTAATCATAACCATTATTCAAACACCAAAATACTCTCCCCCTTTGACATCAAGGGCAAAGGGTGGATCAATACTGAAACAAGGTTTCTCTTTCCTAGTAGAAAGAAGAGCTCTATAGATCTGATGTGCACTGTATTGACCATGCTTTCCTTGAGCTCATGCTGAATCTTCAAACATATTTTTCAATGAAGTAAATGACTCTATAACTCAACTGAGTATGACATTTCCTATCACCAAGGACTCATACTTACATCAATGATCCAACCAAGTGGAATTACATATTTGACTCAACTACCCGACCAAGTGGGTTTACAAATTTGAACAAGTCCTTACATGACTGAATATAAAAATTTTACCTCGTAGGTATCAACATGACCTTTTCATCAAATTATAGATATGAAATTTTATAACCAGGACCAAAAGATCTCAAGAGAAAGAGATCATAAATCAGAAACCAATCAGAATGCCAACAATGCATCCTTTTCAACAAGGCAAGTGCCCCCCCTAAGCTTGTGCATCCTGAACACCTTCAACAACCAATTCATCAAAGCATCTTCATCAAGGAGATAAATATAAAAGAAATGTATAGTAAGATGAACAACAGAGATTACCCAACAACACCACAGACTATTTTGAAAGCTGAGCCAGAGAATTTCTGTTAGCAAAAACCATTTGCAGTTTTATGCACAGAAACTTGCGTATATACACGATTCGCCTTTATGAAACCAACATACCAAATTTAATCTTTTGAAATTAAGCAGATTTGATAAGAGAGGTAGAGACAACTCCCAGCTTCTGTCTAAGATATTTGAATGCTTCCCTGGGAAGAGGTTTAGTAAATATATCTGCAACTTGTTACTTAGAGGGAAAATACTCCAATTTAACCTTTTGTTCAAGCACTTGTTCATGTAGGAAGTGATACTTGATAGGAATGTGCTTGGTCTTGGAATGCATAACAAGATTTTTTGAGATACTAATGGCGCTTGTATTATCACATAGAATGGAGATGGGAGGTGAACATTTGATTTGAATATCTTGTAATGTCTGCATCATCCAAAGAAGTTGTGTGCAACATGATGCGGCAGCCGCAAATTTCACTTCTACTGTAGATAAGGCAATAAAACTTTGTTTCTTGCTGAACCAAGATACTAATTGGGGCCCCATATAGAATGCACCACCACTAGTGCTTTTTCAATCATCAACATTTCCAGCCCAATCCGCATCTATGTAAGCATGAAGAGTAAGATCAACATTCTTTGGATACCATAGACCAAAGTCTTGAGTCCCTTGTAGATATTTGAATATTCTTTTTACAGCCTGAAGATGAGACTCTTTTGGATTAGCTTGGAATCGTCCAACAATCCCAAATGCATGCATAATGTCTGGTCTTGTCCCGATTAGATAAAGAAGACTTCCAATCATGGATCTATAATTTGGTTGATTCACCATGGGAGAATGATCAAGAGAACTGAGGTTACATCCAGTTACCATTGGAGTACTCACAAGTTTGCAGTATTCCATCCCATACTTCTTCTAAATTTTCTTAATATATTTTTCTTGTGATAGAAATATGACATCTGTTGCTTGTTGCACTTGTAAGCCAAGAAAATATGTTAGTTCCCCAAGTAATGAAATTTCAGATTGTTGCTGCATAACAAAAGCAAATTTCTGACTCATGGAATCTTCATTACTTCCAAAAATGATGTCATCAACATACACAACAACAATCAATAGTTTATCATTTTCAAATTTTTTGTATAATTTACTGTCAGCATATCCCTTTGTGAAACCTTGTTGTTGAATATATTTGTCAAGACGATAGTACCATGCTTAAGGAGCATGTTTAAGACCATATAAAGCCTTTTTGACTTTACAAAAAAGTTTTTCATCATTTCCGAGAATGAATCCTTCTGGTTGTTCTATATAAAATTCTTCTTCTAGATCACCATTGAGGAAAGCAAATTTTACATCCATTTGATAAACTTTGAATTGTTGAAAAATTGGAAAAGAAAGAAACATTCTTATGGCTTCAAGTCTGGCTACATGAGAAAATGTTTCTTCAAAGTCTATACCTTCTTGTTGAGCATACCCTTTACAAACAAGTCTAGCTTTGTTTCTAATAACATCTCAATTTTCATTTAACTTGTTTTTGAATATCCATTTTGTTCCAATAACAATTTTACCATGATGTCTTGGAACCAATTCCCAAGTATGATTATTTTCAATCTGATCAAGTTCTCAATTCATGGCTTGAATCCAACATTCATCTTTACTAGCTTGATTTACATTCTGTTGTTCAATAGTGGATAAAAATGGCAGATAGCTAGGGAATCCTACAAGAGTTCTTCTTGTTTGGACACCTGATCCCTTTTCTCCCAGAATTTGGGATTCTGTATGATTCTTTTGAACATACCTGGATGGAGATTTTTTAGATATATCTTCTTCTAGTGCTTCATTGGTTTCTCCTTCTATATTGTTTCTATTTGATGAGGGAAAACATACATCATCATCATCTTCATTTGTTGTTGTTATTTCCCTTTTAGGAGTCGTGAGAGACTCATAAATTACAACACCAATACATCAACAATCTTCCGAAGTATTTTATTGTAACATTTATATGCTTTACTTCTAGAAGAGTAACCAAGAAATATTCCTTCATATACTCTAGGCTCAAACTTACCAAGTTTTTCATCATTGTTCTTGATAAAACATTTTCTTCCAAAAACTCTAAAATGCTTTACAGTGAGAAGATTACCATACTAGAGCTCATAAGGAGTTTTATCACTATTCACACAAACATGAGCCTTATTAAGAATATTTACTGTGGTATGTGCTGCTTCTCCCCAAAAGGTATCAACAGTTTTAGATTCATCAAGCATAGCACGAGCCATCTGTTTAACTGTTCTATTCATTCTTTCTGCCACGCCATTTTGTTGTGGGGTTCCAACTACATAAAACTATTTTTTTATGCCATGATGTTCACAGAAATCAAAGAATTCATCTAATATATATTCTCCTCCTCATTCAGATCTAAGACATTTTATTTTTAGATCTAATTCATTTTCAACCAGAGCTTTGAAGATCTTAAAATTTTCAAATGCTTCATCTTAATGTTTTAGTAAACCGATCCAACACATTTTAGAGAAGTAATCAATAAATAGAATATAGTATTGTTCTCCATGAGGTGACTTTTTCCTTACAGTTCCACATAAATTAGTATGTATAAGTTCAAGAGGCTTACTTGCTGATCCTTCTTTGGCATTGAATTGCACCCTGGTTTGCTTACCGAATTGGCATGATTTGCATATGGTACTTTCAGGAAAAGTGATTTTGGGAAGATCAAGAACAGCTTTGAGTTTGCTAGATGTGCTTATGTTGGAATCACGATTGCTGTTAGACCAAAACTTGTAGGCATTAGTCTCGGCTAGAATCACTAGAGTTAGGATCCATGAGAGGTGGTTAGTCCATGAAAAACACACGGGGAGCATTGAAACTAATGTCTAACAATCTCCCCACCAATGTGAGCCAGGTGAGTTTCAAACTCAAGACCTGTTGCTCTGATACCACTTGTTGGAATCACGATTGTTGTTATACCAAAACCCACAGGCATTAGTCTCTGCTACAATCACCAGAGTTAGGATCCATGAGAGGTGGTTAGTCCATGCCGCAAAACACATGGGTAGCATTGAAACCAATGTCCAACAACTTATTTGAGAGAAGCTCAAATGTACCAATATTCTGTGCCATAGCCAATTTTCTGAAGATTTACCTAAGTGGAATTTCTCTTGGCCACCTTTCAATATATACAGATTGCTTGGTGTTCTAGTTCCTTTTCCCGTGTCAAGTTTACGTACTACACATTCTTTTGAAATAAAGACAACTTCATTTCCTTGATCACACATTTGACTCACACTCAACAGGTTATGCTTTAATCCATCCACACACATAACATTGTTAGCTTTCACCTTTTCTTTTAGAAAAATAGAACCTTTTCCTTTAATGACAGCAGGAGATTAATTTCTAAAGGTAACATTCTTTTCCTTCTCTAGAGCATTGTATGAAAGGAGTTTATTTTTATCACCTGTCATGTGTTTCGAGCATATGTTATCAATGTACCATTGAATTTCTTCCCCTTTTGCAAATAAATCTATGCCACAGCTTTCAACCTGTAAGTCCTTCTTTCTCCATACCTTGGAATTTGAAGGTGTATGCTCTTTTGGCTGAAGTTTGCTCCTGCATTCAGATTCTTATTGCAATAAGAACATTCAATTTCATTTTGAAGAGGAGAAAAGTTGTTATAAGTATTCTTCTTTATTCCAGTCTCATTTCTTTGCTTTCTTTCTTCTCTGGTCATGATGGTTTTGTATGCAACACATTGAGCAGCTTTATGAACAAAATTATGACATGATAAACATTTTTCATTAAGGAAGAAATTTCTGTGATCATGAAACCTTCTATTTATGTTTACTTGCCGATTGATATTTATGTTATTGTTCTTCCTTGAATTGAAGTGGTCATGCTTTAACTGGGTGGTATCTTTGTTCTTTTGCTGAGTGACAAAATGTTGTTGGTTGGCTTTAGATGCATTTAGATAGCTTGGTACTGAAGACTAAGAGGATTCTCCAATATATCCAAGACCTATATTTACAAGAGGAGAGAATTGTACCTTGATAATTTCATCTAAGGTTTTAGATCCTTTAGAAAATCTAAGATTTAAAGTTTTCACTTTCTCAATTTCCTTTCTTAGACTTACTATTTCACATTCTAATTTCTCATTCTTCTTCTCCTTTTCTATAAGATGATTCTTTAGAGTATTTATGGCAATTTTTTTTTCTTCCAAACATATTTTGAGATGATTTATTTCCTCAAGAAAATCATTTTCTTCTAATGCATCCACAAAAGTATCTTTAGCCTCACTAGAGTCTTTTTCAAAAGTCATGAGAAATCTAATATCTTGATCAGATTCTCCTTCTTCACTATTTGATAGACCATCACTATCTTCATGAGTATAATAGCTTTTTCTATAGATAAACCATTCTTATTTTCTTTTGCCACTTCCTTTCCCTTTTCATAGTTATTTTTATGGGGAAATTTAGCAGCATAATGACTAACTCTTCCACAAGCAAAAAATTTAAAAGGAAGCTTACCTCTGAACCTTCTAGTGCCAAGTTGTAGCTTCTTTACAAAATTTATCTCATCTTCTTTTGAAACATACCCTGATCCTTCTTATTCTTCTACTTCCTTTCCTTTTGTAACAGCTCTAAGGACAACTTATTTGACTTCAAATGGATCTCCTTTCCTCATTTCACATGCAGTGAGAATCCCATGAAGTTGAACAACAGTAAGAGTTTGTAGATCCTGCTTCTCTTCAATAATAGACATTTTTTACTCGAATTTGGGAGTTAGAGATCTTAAAACCTTTTCTACTAGAGTAGTGTCAGTTATGGTTTCACCCTGATTTCTCATATGATTTACAATATCATCTAGACGTAAAAAGAAACTAGCAATGCTTTCCTCATTATGCATTCTGAGTTTTTCATATTGAATTTTGAGAGTTTGGAGTTTAGCACTTTTTAGCTTGGCATCACCTTCATAGCTCAGAATTATTTTGTCCCATATCTCCTTTGTTGTATTCAACTGCATGACTTTGACAATTTCTGATTCAGTCAAACTTCCCAATAATTCATTGACTGCCTTTGCATTGGTTTCATAGTTCTTTCTTGCGGTTGGATCTGTTGGAACTAAAGCTGGATATTGATAACCTCCTTCAACTATAGCCCATACATATGCTCCAAGAGACTGAAGATAGGATCTTGTCCTTGTCTTCCAGAAGATTAAATTGTTTCCGTTGAAGAGAGGGGGCCTGATAGATGCTGTCCCATCTTGATTTATCATCTTAGTTGATCTTCCTTCTAGCAATTAAGCTTCTTCAGAAGGACCTGATTTGATACCAATTTTTGGGAAAAATGTCTGAAGTGGGAGTGAATCGATATTTATAAACACTTCTGACTTTTACTTTTTCCTAACTAATTTCTATATGCAACTTTAATGAACCCAACTAGCGTATACATGCCGATATCCTTAAGCAAACTTGCGTATGACCAGAGATCTTATTATGCAAAAAATTCTTTACTTAAATAAATGCATCATTCATTCATCATATGCTTAGTAAGCAGTAAGCATGTGCAATAAGAATAGAATAAATCATGATACATAAGAAATACACATGAACACCAGGATTTTAAGGTGGAAAATTAATTCGGGAGAAAACCACTGTTCCTGTCGTCTCTGTCTTCAATATTTATTATATGGAAAACTACTTACATTATTGTACTGAAGCAGACTCATATCATTTGCAGGAATCTACCTGTAGAAGGCTGCAACCTTCTCTCATTCTCCAGCTTCTACTGGAAGGGAGCTCCAACCCCCTGATCTCATTTACCAACCACTACTGGAAGGGAGCTTCAACCCCCTGATCAGAACACCAAATTCTACTGGCAGGAAGCTTCTACTTCCATACTGAAGGCTTCAACCCTCAAAACCACTACAGACCACATTTTATCAATTTTCACACTGGATCCCACAGCTTCAATGCAACACTTCATAAATATAAACACCAATAAACTTAACCCAAATTTCAATCAGAACAGTGAGATCATTGTAACCGGAACATAGTAATAAACCCAGGTATCAGAATCAGTATGAAGAATCAATCTCAACCCTGATCATTCATTATCTTAAAGTACATACGCCGCTTCTCTGTATTGATCTCGCATGTATACATGATTTCCTTCACACCAACCTGCGTATAGATCTGAGAATACTAAATTTTTCAAAATTTGATCTGTCTCAGAGCCAAATATGAGGCTTTCATTCAGATATATTTTTAGTATTGCAGAACCCTTAATGAGTCAGTCATCATTAAACATATTTACTCACTTATTGATCAGATTTGTACATATTCAACTTAGCAGCATATAAAGTATTCAAGAAACCTAGATCTACATGAAGAATTCATTGAGAGAAAATAGAAATATAACAGTAAATAAACAGATAACCTCTCTAGAAAGATTAAGAAAACCCTGACTTCCATATGCACTTCAGCCGAGACAAATCCGCGTGTATACGTGCTTTAACTATGACAAACTAGCGTATAGATCAATAAATGTTGTTACTGCAAAAAGATGCAGATCTATAAACTTACCCATATTTCTTTACTTCACTTCAGCAACCATGCGCCAAGTCCCAGATTCACACATCACATAACTAGTTCATGCAAGTAGATAGTCATTTAAGGTATAGAGATCCTGATCCATCATTGTATCCAAGAGTGCATCATAGATTCATATCTACCAATAAAACATAGTTCATCCCATGCATATATACTTCAGAGAGAAGTATTCAGTAACAACCCTTACACATGCACACTTTTCACTATGATCTTCTTCTCCTTATATATATTTATCTTTTACAAATACCATGAGCCAAAACCACACAACTATCAATGGTATTCTTGGACAGAATCAAATAGACAATACAACGCTCAATACTGTGGGCTAATACCATGATAATGCCCATTGGTATCATAATTTTAGAGTGAAAAAGGTATACGCGACTTGGAGTCTTCATACCCATGTGGATACACGATTCTCTTCATAAAAACTGCGTATATACTAATTCTGGATGTATATGCGGGTTGCATGTACACCAAGTGGCGTATACATTGAGAAATATTTCTTGTTTCATTTCTCTGGCACTTACTGGAATTCCTTTCTCTGTCACATCTGAGCTGACCTATAGAAACATCATTTTTACATCTTTAACAAATAGGTTTCTTATCAAAAGGCAACTCATCAAGTAGGTTTCCATCAAGGAAAATTTCATCAAGTAGGTTTCCATTAAGGACAACATATTGCATCATATTTCCAACACATCAAGGCCCAAAACCATTTCAAAAGTTAATATAAATCATGCTCACCATTTGACCACTGCATAAGGATCTAATGAGAGTCTCAGACGCAACTTGAAATTAATAAATCTAGTACATTACATCATACACATTCAAATATTTTATGCCTACCACTCTTTGCAATGAATACAAAGACAACAAGAGGATTCAAACATTAAATGCATAAAAATTATAATCATAAAATCATCATGCTTATTCAGCTTGGATGCAACAAGTTATAGGAGTAACAATTTTACACCCACCTGAAATCCTTTTGGAAAAAGAGTGTTTCCAAATGAACGGTACGATGAATAATTTCCAACTTGGTCATATGAAGAAACACAAATGCAATCTCATTACTTTCAATATCATGAAAAAAGCTAAAATCTAGAAAAACTTAGGGAGATGGTTTTGCAAGATTGAAACAAGACAATAATCTACATTACTTCAATATACCTGATAGAATACAACAGAGTTAAAATCCAGACAGAGGTTCAGAAGTCCAATAGACATACCATTCAAAATACCAAATCCCATTATAGCCCGTGCATCAAATGACTTATGTTCAAACAATTTCAACCATAATGCTATATGCATAGAACAGAACGTAACCAGAAGATGTCAGTTGTTCAATTTTGTGGCTACCAATCAAGTAGAAACATATACTCAATCAAATTTACCGACCAAAAATCACAAATATGAGGCAAAATCCTTTCCAAGTGATTAAAAATTAAAACTAAAATTTTACTCCCTCTTTGGACTGCTCTAAAGATAATATGTTGACTCTCCAATAATAGACCGAGGATTGATGAAAAAATGTAATCTTAGGGCTGAAATCTCCGCAATGTAAAATAATTTTATTTTGCATTACATATTGTGCATGAAAAGGAATGGAAATTTGCATTATTTTTTACATCCAAATCTTCCGAAGATATAGAAGTGAGGATTTAACAACCTTTGATCGCCATTGGCCCCCATCATGGCTGCAAGCATGGTTGAAAACTTAGATGGGAAGTGGATTTTCCAACAAGAATCACACCTCATGAAAGCAAGATGGAAAGTTCTCCTTAATTCAGCAATATGGAATTTTCTTCTTCATGGCCATTGGATAGAAATTAGCTAATCCATTCAACTAATGATTTCTAGTTACAACAGTCTGATGATAGTAGGACATTGATATACATGTAAATTGTACACTATAAACATATATTGAAGATATAGATAATAATTAGAAACTCATAGTAAATTTTCAAGTTCAACCATCAATAATTATCCTCTTAGACTTACGTCAGGGATGAACAATGTTCTAGCCTAAGCTGAAATAAAAAGGATCAATCTAAATAGAAAAATGACTCAATCTCAACTAAGCCTACACATATACACTGTATACTTAAGCATTTTTGCCTCTATGATTTAGTCAATAATTGGCACTACTACTATTTTTAAAATTTGTGGTTTGTGTGGTCCTTAAGTGGGGGCATTGCAAGCATGGCAACTTGTTTGCAATTACATTACGATTATTTGGACTATCATCAAGATTGGTATGGTTGCACATTTGCTTTGGACCTTATTTAATGAAAGATGACAGGTGGGGTTTGATTTCTACCTTCATTGGTAGATGGAATGACAAAATACCCTTTTCATCAAGGATTGATGTGGGATTAATGTACAAGAGAATGGTTATGTTCATGTGATATTAACTGTACTCACAACCTTCAATTTGTTGGTCATTATGCATTCATGGCATTGTGCCAGATGATTCTTGATGAGTGTTCACTTATATTACATTGTGATTCGTGTAAACCTATTTGGAAGAATTGGATATGATTTTACAGGAAGCCTATCCATTGATTACCAAGAAAAGGAACTTTTGTTATAAGGCTAGGTCATGTTGATCAATATTCGATCACCTCAATTGGAAATGTAATGTTCATGATCATGAACTAGGATGTATTCAGAGATGTCAAGGCATATCGCACTTCTAAAATTCAAGTTCTTGGGTGTTTGGTCCTTCAAAATGTCCTTGCAGTTAACAATCATCTTCATTGAGCCAGATTTATTGAGGTTGTTGTTTACTTTGTAACAGCTAAGCATGCAATGTGGTAATGCAAGGTTTCTGAGATGTTTAAAAACTGGATAACAACTGAAAATAGTCTTCTTGTTGTTGGTCCAACTCACTGGAATGGGTCTTGTTAGAAGACAAATGATGATTTGGCAAGTGTGTAGGCAAATGTGGAATTCATTCAGATTAGCTGGAATTTCCTTCTTAAAGAATAAACATTGTCACATAGTCAGCTTTGCAAGAGTCAAATAAGCCATTTGGATAATATTTGGCTATCCAGTTTTTAACCAGGATCACTATTTTGTCAGAAAGATAGAGATAGTTGTCTTCTAGAGATGAACAATTTAAATATGTTGGCACTCCTTATATAGAAAGGGAAATTTTCAGGAATATTGCTAAACATAGTCTTGTCTTTGCCTTTGTTGCTCCACTTCAATGGAAACAAGTTTTATTTGAGGCCAAGTGAATAATCCAAAAGGCTGATACGAGAATGCCGCATGCAATCAGATTAGCTGTTATTTCCTCCTTATAGAATGGCATCACTACATAATTAACTTTTCAAGAGGAAAATAACCCACTCAACCCATCAGTAGCTGCTACTTCAGATAATATTTGGAGATAGTATTTGAGTGGGAAATAAGGTGATTATGTTGGCTTCCCTCGCTTTTATAGGTAGAGGAATTTTCAAAATGACTATTTTTCATAAACTCAAAGATAATCTTTCCAATGGACAAGGTAATTTTCTATTTCTGTCCTCTGAAATGTGCATGCGAATCCATTTTTCATGCCATATAAGATGCCCTTTGAATTAAAATATTAAAAACTTGTCAATAAACATAGACCAGAATAAAACAATTCACAAATAGGCCTACTCTAATTCTTTGGAAAGAGAAGCAGACAATCTTGGACAAATGTCTGCTGGTCTCGAACGAAGTAGCATTCTATTACCATATATTTCCTTCCTAAACAACAAAAGTTGCATTCTATTCCCATATATTTTCTTGCTAAACAACAAAAGTAGCATATTATTGCCATGTATTTTCTTTGTAAACAACAAGTAGAAGTGGAGAAACCAAAATTATAACACATAATTTAGTCCTCCGACATGAATATGTAATTGATTTTTAACGTAATATAGGATGCAATTGATAAAAAATATAAAGAAGTTATCAAGAAACGTAAATCAAAAGAAAACAATTCACCAAGAGGTTTATTCTAAATTCTCCCAAAATAGCTGTCAGGAAATGAACCAAGGTTATCCAACCATTGTATCAAATGAAAGGTTATCTAACTTGCTCAAATATTGGATTTTACTCATGATTGATGTAAATTAACGGTCAACTGACCCTTCACCTAAGATAGTACGATAAATGAGGTGGATAACATGGAAGAGTTGACCAACCCATCTTCCAAGATAACGTTCTCAAGGAGATAGAAAAGGTATAAGGGTTAGTTGATCCCTCCTCCAAAATGGTCTTTATGTGATGATCTATGTCAAGGAAGGGTCTACCAAACCTTTCTCCATGATATTATTATTGTGGAGCTGGATCACATAAAAAATAGTGTAATACATCCTCTAGGATAATACTCTCAATTATGCAAATGAAGAGGAATGGTCAACCAACCCTTCCTCAAATATGGAACTTTGGTCATGATTAATTTAGAGGAAGGATCAACCAATCTTCCCTCCATAATAGTATGATTAATTAGGTGGATCACGTAGATGGTTCAATTGAACCTTCTTTAAGGATAATATTATTAAGGATGTGGAGAAAGTGTAACTATTATCTTACCCTTCCTCCAATGTGATATTTGGGTGATAATTGGTATTTGGTATTTTTTATTTTAGTGAGATTTATTGATGGGATCGGTTATTTTTAGAGATAACGCATTAAGGAAGTTCAAGGAATGGAGACGTATAGTAGTGCTATATGGTTTATATGTGGCCCTAGTGTTAGTACTAGGATGTCACATGGAGTGCAACATGGTGTAGTATGGGGTAGTTGTATGGCACACGAGTTGCATTGAAAACATGGGAAATCAATCAATTGTGTGAAAACCTTTAGGTCTTGAAATGAGTGATGAATGAAAAAGGGTTTTAGTCAGGATTTTGAAGTTTAACTCCAAAATTGTGGAGTTTACCCATTGAGTAGTCCATTTAGAGAATCATTACCCCTTCTTATGGAAAAGACCAATGAGAAATGGTGATGGAAAATCATGATACCATATTGATGGGAAGGATGATGTTCATTGATGATGTTAGTATAGGACGCATGGAAGAAGTAGAAAACAACACATGGACCCAAAATAGGGGTCATGAAATGACATAGTAGTGCCATATGGAAAAGAAGATGGTGACCATTTGGAAAGGGAGATTTCCAAGGAGTAAAAAATTAATTTAAGTGTAAGGAGGCCTTGATTTAAGACCCAATGTAGTCTTCAAAATTTCTTTTTGTAAGGGGGTTAAAGTATAGAAAGGCATCAAAGAAGTTCCATAAAAATTTCCCTTCGAGGAATCTTTTTCCTCCCTCCATCGACAAGTGCTAATAGTTGGACCTTATGAGATGGTGACATCAACCAGGAGGAAAGGTCAATTAAAAGAGTCAATATCTAGTGACATCAAGATGATGTCATACAAATGAAAAATTCAATCATGTGGAAGTGAATATAGTCATATCCCCCTCGAGAAATGTTTTCTCGTAGGTGTTTTCCAAGCCAACCATAGAAACCAATGGACTATTTTGATGGGCATGAAATTAAGGTCATTTCAGCCCAATAAGAATCATATGGAGGGAAAGGAATATGGTTGACTTATTAAGCCAATAACTACTCGAAAGGTCCCATTAGGGAGGGTCATTAAGGAGTCTCTTTCCCCTAACTTCTAGGAGGCTCAAGGAGAATTGTTGATAATGGAAGCTAATAGGTTAAGGTACTATTGATCTAGTCATGATTTCAGACTATAGGCTAGAATTTTTGGC
>JAXQQM020089062.1:0-34762 GCA_034641835.2 Pinus albicaulis | reverse complement strand
CTGTTGGCTGCAGGAAAGTCATCTACATCTCTAGTCTTGTAATACTTGAAGACTCCCTCTTCAAGCATTTTTACAAGTTGTTCATGGATTGTATCAGCAAGGTACTGGGCGAAATTGAATATGGAAGCAAGAGGCTGACTAGGGGTAAAAATAGAAAGGAAACCTAAGACTGAAGCATCAACATGCTCATTAGTGAAATAACCCAAAATACAAGACAACATTTTAATGATATGTTTGGTTCTCTCGGAGAAAATAGATGCTGGATAAGGAGGATTAGTTTTGGGAGTTTCTACTGATGAGGGGATGAATGTTTGGAAAATATGGAACCTCTTGGGGAAGTCAAGATTCGAATATAACTGAGTAAGGGTCTCAATAGACAGTGGGATTTCATCTGGCCTAGGTTGAATCTGCAGCATTTGGTTAATTGACTCAGCTGTGATAGTGAACAGAACCTCTTTGCTAGGGGTTACAATGGCTCTTTGATCAGGGACATAACAAGTTTGGACAAGTCTAATCACCTCTGGACACTGGAAGGTCTATGGGACAACATACTTGAGAAAATTGGACTTCCAAAGGAAAACCTTATCAGCTCGGTCAATTGATTTGTCATGGCTCCAACAGTGGAGCTCAAGAAGGTTAAACTCAGTGACAGGGTCATTAATTTTAAAATCTCTATCTGCCAAAGGTGTGTGTTCCACATCTACAATTGGAGGTTGCAGGGGATTTACTGTTACAATACCTTGGGAAGCCATATTTATTAATTTTAATCAATTGATTACTCTTTTGACTTGGGAAAATAGGTTCAGGCTTTTAGGAGCACCTCTGAAATATGTTTACAGTATGCAACAGGATTTAGGAAACCAATTGATCAAATATTACTCTCTGTGATCAAGAATAGTCTCAGGCCTTGGGAATTCTGTGAAAAGATGCCTAGGGTCTGCAGAAAAAGAGGATTGGGAAGCAACAGGGGCTTTCTTTTGGTCTGCAAAGGCTCCTAAATTGGTTCAATTACTTGTTACTTTCTTGTTGTAAGTATAGGCCTAAGCACTAAGGAATACCTGGAGAAAATGAAGATTTTGGTTTACAAAATGAGTTCTCTGAGGCAGCGGAGGCTTTCTGAGGCTTCAGTTGTCTTTATACTGTTTTAAACAGGTTCTGCGGTGTCTTTGGCAGCAAGATTGTTGAATTCTGGTGTAAAGGGCTTGAAAACAGGTTGGTAGCTATTCTTTAGCTCAGGAATAGGTCGACAATGCTCTGTATGCGGAAACTGTAACAGAAATAATGGTGAAAGAATGGAAAGGGCGGCTTTATGCATTTTTAACCAATAGTGATTAAACATTAATGTGTGGGGTCAATTCAAATGGGAGCGGCGGTTTTGATAACAGGCAGAAATATCGTTTGGCAGTTTTCGCATCGGCAGAAGGTGGTAGGTGGTATTATTTCTGAGGATGCAATGGAATGAAATACTGCTACGTAGTAGGGAGTGGGGCTCCGAAAACTGCTCATTTTGCAAGGTCTTGGAGTGGTTAAAGATTGGGCGTTCAAGCGTGCGATAGAGATTACTGGCCATTAGATCTGGTCAATCTAGATATGAGGAATGGGCAAATGGGAATGAACTGTCGTGGATTAGATAGGCGTGGGGCCCGGGAATAGTTTATGCGGGATTTATATGATATAAAGGGTTATTTGCATGGGGTGCGGACTTTATAATAGGCGGGATTATACACTAAGTGTTAATCTAAAAACTTATATCGAGGAGGGATGTTTCGTAGTGGGACTCGATACAAGATTTAAAATAAATACTTAGGATAAATGTATTTTGGGGGTTTTTTGAATAAAGGAAAATTAGTAAAGGGACTTTTACTTTTCCAAAGATAATATGCTTTTTAACTAAGTAAAAGGGGTTTTTGTAGGGAAAAAGAGTGATGTAATGGGGAAAGGTTAGTATGAAGGGAGAGGGATATTTTTACAAAGGAAATAAGTTTGAGAATAAAGTTAGTAATAAGAAATAACCAATTTTTTTGTTCATGCCTTGTGAAAACTGCTTTTTCCTACCCATCATTTACCCTAACATTTTTTCTTCATTTCTTTGGGTGCATTTGAGCTTGCAAACCCTTTATCATTTCTTTTAACATCAAACTATCTAATTCTATCCATATTACTTCCAATGGCTCAGATTAAACTATTGAGCTCATTTATTATTCTCTACCTAACTACTGATCTGTCAAGGTTAAACATTTTAGCTAGAGCTTTATTCTCTATCTATCAACATGAAATTTAAAGCATGAAAAAGTCAAGTTTAAGTTGTTTGACTATCATGGATTGTGGCATTTATGACAAGCTACACACAATATTATTTGCAAAGTAAAGTAAAAAGTGGTGGCATTTTAATTTGCATCACTTCCAGGATCTATCTTTTATCTCTTTTTTGGTGGGGTTCATATCTTACATTCTTTTTTGATCTTTTTCTTTTATTAGTCCTTTGAATTTTCTTTTAGGACCTTTACCCTATTTACATTTTTTATTTTTTATATGGGAAAACAATTTTGTAGAAAGAAAAAGTATGTACATATTACAAGACTAATCATAGTCAATTCAAAATTATGAATCCTATTATTCTAGGACGCTAACAGATTATTAGAGGACCCTAACAGAAATGATATTTGATCCCGATATGCTTTGACCTGTTATGAAATACTGGATTCTCTGTAAGTTTAATGCAACTCTAATTATCACAGTAAATCACTGAAGGTCTCAACGCCTAACCAAATAAGCCAAACAACATCTTGCGAAGCCATATGGCCTCACAACTAGCCAAACTGGCTGCCACGTACTCTGCTTTCGTTGAACTCAATGCAATTAACTGTTGCTTCCGGCTGAACCACGACACAACTGTCGAACCCAACCCAAAACAACACCCTGAAGTGCTCTTCCTATCAGAAGCACAACTTGCCTAATCAAAATCAGTGTACCCTGCCAGTCTCACTCCATCTCCCTATCTATAATCTAGACCATAATCCACTGTCCCCTGCAAGTAACGAAGAATGTGTTTTGAAGCCACCCAGTGCACCCTCCTAGGCTCACACATGACTCATCGTGTTGACTGCAAAACATATATCTAGTCGAGTGTTGACCAAATACATCAAAGAACCAATCAGCCGTTTGTACAAAGTAGGATCCACCAACTCAGAATATGAAGCATGAAGCTTCTTCTAATTAGTGATCATAGGAGTAGACATGGGTTTGCAATCCTCCATGTGAAATCTGCTAAGAATGTCCACAATATACTTCCCCTGTCCCAGGAAGAAATTCCCCTCCTCCTGCCACACCTCCAATCCCAAAAAGTAATGCATCAAGCCAATGTCCTTCATCTTGAACTCTGAAGAAAGATCTCTGTTGTAGCCCTCAATGAGTCTCTCTGCACCTGTAATGACCAAGTCATCCACATAAAACATCAGAGTGAGAGGCTCCTCACCTACCACAATAAAGTATAGGTTTGGATCTGCATCACTCTTTGTGAAACCCAACTCCTGCAAGTATGTATCAATCCTCGAGTACCAAGCTCTAGGAGCTTGCTTCAGGCCATAGAATGCCTTCTTCAATCTGCATACATGGGACTCCTTCCCATGCGCCTCAAAGCCCTGCGGCTGCTCAATATAAACCTCCTCTTATATGAAGTCATTGAGAAATGCGGTCTTCACATCCATCTGGTGGATCTTCCAACCCATCTCTGCTGCTATCTGTTGAAATTTGGTACCGGAGGACAGGTGGTTCCCTAAGGCTTTGATCTTTGGCCTAGGGAAAAGTGTCCAAAAGAATTTAATTTTTCTCCTAAAGTAACTTTATAAATTTTTATAAAGTTAAATCTAATTTAAAAGTGACTTAAGTGATAAAGTTACTAAAAGTGAATTTAAGTGATAAAGTTACTAAAGTTAAAGTGACTTTAAATAAAGTCAATGTAAAATTAGAAAGGAAAAAGTGACTTTGGAAATAAAAGACTAAGTGGGTCTTTATTAAATTGGGGTGAATTAAAAAATAGAAAGTGAGATTTAAATGAGCATTTAATCTCAGCCCTAGATCTCAATCTATTTCAGCCATTGGATTTAGGGATTCCCCAAAAGTCACTTAGGGTTAGATTAAAGGAGGAAAAGGAGGGAAAAGGTCATTCATTTTTTCATGAGCAGATTGGGAGAAGGAGAGAAGGAGAGCTGGAGATTTTTCTGAGCAGTGAGAAGAAGGAGGCGGCTGACTTGGCACATTCCAAAGGCGGCATTTGACAGAATGAAGGTAAGACGGTTGGCAAACGACGGGGCGATTTTGCACGGTTTCTAGAGCGGGGAGGCCGTACCGGCAAGGCCGTACAGCAGGGCCGTACAGCAGTATTTGGCACAGAAATCGAGGCAGCTAGTGGTTGTTCCGTACAGCTGAGTTTTGCAGCATTTTTGGCACATTTTTCGAGGTCCGTACAGCAGCATTTATTGATGTTTTGGCACAGATTTCACGGCGGCCGTACAACTGCATTTATTGCATATTTCTGGGCACGCAAATCGAGAAATCCGTACAGCATTTATTGATGTTCCTATTTTGCTGTTTGCACGTTTTCCGAGGCGGTGGTTAAGCACGGAAAAAGAGATAAGTTGTAAAAGTCTGTTTGCTGATTATTTATTTTGCTGAATATTTCTATCACTGTAAAAAGCATTTTTCCAGAAATAAGAAGGAGCTTTCGAACTGGTTTTCCCCAAGAGTTGTAGGGGGTTTTTCCAGGGTCACCTTGACCAAAAATATTGAGTTATGATGTGTTGAATCACTGTTTGTTACTGCTGTTATTTTATTTCTGCATTTACAGCATTCTGAAAAATTTCCAGAATTTGTGTTTTCAGCAAAATTTATTTTTCCAGTTGTTGAATGTATGGTTATGGGAAAGGGCATTTAACGATTTTGGAGTAATAAGGCGAAAACTGAAAACCGGGGTGGGAAACAAAATTTTCTACATGGTATCAGAGATTGAGTGCTGAAGGGCAGTTTGGGACAGCAAGGAAGAAAATTACAGCTTGCTGATTTTTCACTCGGAAAATTCCAGCAAGCTGATTTTTCACAAACAGCAGATTTTTACCTTTACTACAGCAGTGTTATTTTTCAGTTTTAGGACAGCAGGATGTCATTGGGACCGAGGGTGGAGGATAGGTTGGATGGGCATTCCAACTACAGCATTTGGAAGGAGAGAATGCAGAGTATCTTTGAGGAGGCAGAAGTCCGGGACATTATGGTACATACCACACAGAACCCTGTGAATGTGCCTACTGATGCTACTCAGTTGGCAGCATATAATAAAAAGAACAACAAGGGTAAGAGGCTGATTCTAGACGGAATCAAAGACCATTGCATTCCTCATGTGAGAGGAAAGAGAAATGTTCATGAGATGTGGACAGCATTGTCCAATCTCTACCAGAGTACCAATGAGAACCGGAAAATGGTCCTGAAGGAGAAGCTGAAGACCATTAAGATGGGTAATGATAGTGCAGCTGGATATATCACAAAGATTACTAATGTGAGAGATGAGTTGGCAGCGATTGGAGAGGCCATTCCACCCACTGAGTTGGTGCGGATTGCAGTGAATGGCCTCCCCCGTTCATGGATGAACTTTGCTGATGGAGTTTGTGCACGTGAGACCCTTCCCACATGGGAGAGGTTTTGGGATGATTGCAGTCAGACAGAGATCAGGAAAGGTCAGCTTGGGGCAGCCAAGCCAGTTGAGCAGGATGAAGATGTAGCACTGTTCGCAGGACACAAGAAAGGCAAAGGAAAGAAGCAGGCTTCCACAAGCAATGGTGGGGGCAAAGGCAAAGGTAAAGGTAAACAGGATAACACACAGAAGGACTATTCCAAGGTGAAGTGTTGGAATTGTCAGAAGATGGGACACTATGCGGTTGTGTGTCCGGAGAAGAAGAAGAAGAAGGGGAAGAACCAGAGCATGGCAGCTTCAGCAGAGGTTGAGGACTTTGCAGATCATTTTGACCGGGAGTTTGGGTTCACTGCGTGTGAGTCCTCTAGTGCGGGATTATCTGCCATAGAGGTTCAAAGGGAGCATGCATTTCCCTCGATTAGCGGAGCATCTTCGGGTATCTGGTATGTGGACAGTGGGGCTTCACGTCACATGACAGGAGTCCGTGAGTACTTCTCAGAGCTTTCAGAGAGTGGCACTGATGTAGAGGTAGTACTTGGTGATGACATAGTTGTTAGAGCAGTCGGTGTGGGAACATTGACATTTCAGAGGGAGTCCAAACCTCCCTTGAAGGTGTCAGATGTTCTTTATGTGCCAGGGATGAGGAAGAACCTCATATCCGTCTCAGCTTTGGAGGACAGAGGATATGAGATACTATTCGGGGGAGGACAGGTGTTGATGTATCCCAGGGGCACTCCAGCTGATTCAGCTAGAGTGATAGGTGTACGCCATGCAAAGGTGTACAAGTTTGCATTTCAGTCCCTTTTGGCATTGAGCAGTAGTACCGACAGCAGAGCTCGCAGTTCTGAGCAGTGTGAGATTTGGCACCGCAGGATGGGGCACATGCATCATGGAGCCTTGAGGACTTTGCGGGAGATCACTACAGGTGTGCCAGAGTTCAGTACTGATCACTTTGATACTTGCAAAGGATGTGCGATGGGCAAGTTTGCCAAATCCCCTTTTCCCAGCAGTGACAGCAGAGCGACTGGGATACTTGATTTGATTCATTCCGATGTGAGCGGTCGGATGTCTCATGTTTCCTTGAGTGGATATGAGTACTATGTGTTATTCATTGATGATCACTCCAGGAGGACCTGGATTTTTCTTGAAGACCAAGAGTGAGGTCTTCAAGCGGTTTCAGGAGTTCAGAGCTCTTGTGGAGACACAGACAGGTCGGAAGATCAAGTCCCTGAGGTCGGACAATGGAGGAGAGTACACCCTTGGAGAGTTTGTTGACTATTGTGCGGAGGCGGGCATTAGGAGGGAGCTCACTGTTCCTTACAACCCCCAGCAGAACGGGGTTGCGGAGAGGAAGAACAGATCCATCGGAGGGGCTGCCAAAGCCATGTTACATGATCAGGGGTTGCCATTGTTTTTGTGGGCAGAGGCCTGCAACACAGCTGTTTACTTGCAGAACAGGAGTCCGCATTGTGCCTTGGGGCACATGACTCCGGAGGAGGCTTTTTCTGGGAAGAAGCCTGATATTGGTCATCTTCGTATATTTGGGTGCATCACATACTCCTACATACCCAAGGAGAAGAGGACCAAACTAGAGCCCACCGCAGAGAAGGGTATCTTTGTGGGCTACAGTGAGACCTCCAAGGCCTTTCGGATTTACATTCCTGCGCAGAGGAAGGTTGTTGTCAGACGGGATGTGAAGTTCGAGGAGGACACGGCCTTTAGGAGGTCACGGGAGTTAGAGTATCTGGATCAGCCAGACCCTCAACAGCAGTTGAGTCAGTCGCAGGGATCCAGTGGGCAGGGATCAGGAGGATCCGGAGGTACATCTATGACGATGTCAGGTCCAGTCGGTCGGACGGGAGTGGCTCGCGGTCGGGAGAAGGGGTGGGAAGAAAACGCTATGGGCAGCACGCGAGAGCGGTCTGAGTTCCAGGAGTCCAGCGATGGGACGGTTCACCAGGTACCTCGGCATCTGGTTCGGTGCGAGTGGGAGGGGCCGACGGACGGGGGCGGTCAGGAGTTCAGGCTCCTGATGTTGAGGAGGAGGAGTTTTATTCTCCGGCGGGAGAAGTGCACTCGGGGAAGAGGAAGCCCAAGTGGCTTCAGGACACCTTGAGAGATGCCACATCTGTTGCTGAGCCTAAGAGGCCGGTCAGAGAGAGCAGACCACCTGAGAGGTTTTGTAGCTATATGGCAATGGCTACCGGCATCCTTGACTCTGAGCCTTCTAGCTATGAGGAGGCAGCTAGCCAGCAGGTCTGGAGAGAGGCCATGCAGGAGGAGTATTCTTCTATCATGAAGAATGATGTTTGGAAGGTGGTGCCGAGGCCTGAGGGCAAATCCGTGGTTACTTCCAGATGGCTTTACAAGGTAAAGCATGCTGCAGATGGCAGCATTGAGAAATTCAAAGCGAGGTTTGTGGCTAGAGGGTTCTCCCAGGTAGAGGGAGTTGATTATGAGAAGACCTTCGCTCCCGTGGCTCGATATACTTCGATCCGCTCCATTATATCGATAGCAGCAGAGATGGGTTGGAAGATCCACCGGATGGATGTGAAGACCGCATTTCTCAGTGGCTTCATACAGGAGGAGGTGTACATTGAGCAGCCACAGGGCTTTGAGGTGCATGGGAAGGAGTCCCATGTGTGCAGACTGAAGAAGGCCCTTTATGGCCTGAAGCAAGCTCCCAGAGCTTGGTACTCCGGGATAGATACTTACTTGCAGAAGATGGGTTTCACAAAGAGTGAGGCAGATCCGAACCTTTACTATATTGTGATAGGTGAGGAGCCTCTCATTCTGGTGCTGTATGTGGATGACTTAGTCATTACAGGTGCAGAGAGACTCATAGAGCACTGCAAAAGAGATCTTGCGGCGGAGTTTGAGATGAAGGACATCGGCTTGATGCATTACTTTTTGGGTTTGGAGGTGTGGCAGGAGGAGGGGCATTTCTTCCTGGGGCAGGGGAAGTATATTGTGGACATCCTTAGCAGATTCCACATGGAGGATTGTAAACCCATGTCGACACCGATGATCACCAACTGGAAGAAGCTCCATGCTTCGGATTCCGAGTTGGTGGATCCCACATTGTACAGACAGCTGATTGGTTCCTTGATGTGTTTGGTCAACACTAGACCAGATATTTGTTTTGCAGTCAACACGATGAGTCAGTTTATGTGTGAGCCTAGGAAGGTTCACTGGGTGGCTGCAAAACACATTTTGCGATACTTGCAGGGGACAGTGGATTATGGTCTGGACTACAGGCGGGGGGATGGAGTGAGATTGGCAGGTTACACTGATTCTGATTGGGCAGGTTGTGCTTCTGATAGGAAGAGCACTTCAGGGTGCTGTTTTGGGTTGGGTTCGGCAGTTGTGTCATGGTTCAGCCGAAAGCAGCGGTCAGTAGCATTGAGTTCAGCGGAAGCAGAGTATATGGCAGCCAGTCTAGCTAGTTGTGAGGCCATCTGGCTTCGCAAGATGTTGTTTGGCTTATTTGGTCAGCCGTTGAGACCTTTAGTGATTTACTGTGATAATCAGAGTTGCATTAAACTCACGGAGAATCCAGTGTTTCATGACAGGTCAAAGCATATCGGGATCAAATATCATTTCATCAGAGACTATGTTCAGAAAGGAGCTGTGAAGCTTGAGTATATTCCCACTGATGAGCAGGTTGCAAATATTCTTACCAAAGCCTTACCACGGGGCAAGCATGTCTACTTCAGAGACAAGATGGGTGTGGTGAAGAACACCTTCCTCGGTAAGAGGGAGTGTTGAAATTTGGTACCGGAGGACAGGTGGTTCCCTAAGGCTTTGATCTTTGGCCTAGGGAAAAGTGTCCAAAGGAATTTAATTTTTCTCCTAAAGTAACTTTATAATTTTTTATAAAGTTAAATCTAATTTAAAAGTGACTTAAGTGATAAAGTTACTAAAGTGACTTTATAAAGTTATAAAGTCAAATCTAATTTTAAAGTGACTTTAAGTGGTAAAGTTACTAAAGTTAAAGTGACTTTAAATAAAGTCAATGTAAAATTAGAAAGGAAAAAGTGATTTTGGAAATAAAAGACTAAGTGGGTCTTTATTAAAGTGGGGTGAATTAAAAAATAGAAAGTGAGATTTAAATGAGCATTTAATCTCAGCCCTAGATCTCAATCTATCTCAGCCATTGGATTTAGGATTCCCCAAAAGTCACTTAGGGTTAGGTTAAAGGAGGAAAAGGAGGAAAAGGTCATTCATTTCTTTCATGAGCAGATTGAGAGAAGGAGAGCAAGAGAGCAAGGGAGATTTCTAGGCAGTGAGGAGAAGGAGGCAGCAACTTGGCACACATTCCAAGGCAGCATTTCAGCAAGACATTTCAGCAGACAAGTGCAGCAGATTTAGCAAACAGCAGGCTGATTTTTGCACGGTTTCCTAGGCAGGGAGGCCGTACAGCAGGGCCGTACAGCAGGCCGTACAACGGTATTTGGCACAGCGAGCGGCTGGTGGCTGTTCCGTCTGGTGAGTTTTGCGGCATTGCCGTTTTCGAGGTCGAGTACGCAATGGACATTTATTGTTGTTTAAGCACTGATTTCAAGGCGGCCTTCTGTTGCATTTATTAGGTTTGCGGGCACGCAAATCGAAAATCCGTGTCTGACATTTATTGTTTTCCCTATTTCTTCATTTTGCACGTTTTTCGGTGGTTAAGCACGGAAAAAAGAGAGATAAGTAATAAAAGTACGTTTCTTTGATTTTTTATTTTTCATGAATATTTCTATCAACGTAAGCATTTTTCAAAATAAGGACTTCGGCTGGTTTTCCCCCAAGAGTTGTAGGGGTTTCCGGGGTCACCTTGACCAAAAATTTCGAGTTATGATGTGTTGGATATTTGTTTATTCTTCTTGTTATTTTATTTACGTACGGCGATACCGAAAAATTTCGGAATTTTGTGTTTCGGCCAAAATTTATTTTTCCAGTTGTTGAATGTATGGTTATGGGAAAGGGCATTTAACTATTTTGGAGTAATAAGGCGAAAACTGAAAACCGGGGTGGGAAACAGAATTTTCTACACTATCGATATAATGGAGCGAATGGAAGCATATCGAGCCACGAGAGCAAAGGTCTCCTCATAGTCAAATCCTTCTACCTGTGAGAACCCTCTTGCCACAAACCAACCCTTGAACTTCTCGATGCTGCCATCTGCAGCATGCTTTATCTTGTAAAACCATCTGGAAGTAACCACTGATTTACCTTCAGGCCTCGGCACCACCTCCTAAACATCGTTCTTCATGATAGAAGAATACTCCTCCTGCATGGCCTCTCTCCAGACCTGCTGGCTAGCTGCCTCCTCATAGCTAGAAGGCTTAAAATCAACGATGCTAGTGATCAATGCCATATAGCTACAGAACCGCTTAGGTGGTTTGCTCTCTCTAACCTGTCTCTTCCCCCAGCAACAGATGTGGCCTCTCTCAAGTTGTCCTAAAACCACTTGGGCTTCCTCTTCCCTGAGCACACTTCTCCCACCAGAGTGAAAGAATCCTCATCCTCATTAAAAGTTTGAACTCCTGAATGCCTGCCTACTGACCTCCTGCCTGAACCTGTGCCTGTAGATGATGAAGTACCGTGTGAACTATCCATCAGTGGGCTACCCTGTGAACTGCTTAGCGGACTGCTCTGCATGCTGCATGTAGCACCACCCATCTGACTCTGAGAGCCACTGCTCAGTAACGGACCTGACACTATAATCGATGTACCTCCTGATCCTTGTCTACTGGATCCCTGTGACTGACTTAGCTGCTCCTGAGGGTCTGGTGAATCCAGATACTCTAACTCCTGTGACCTCCTGAAATCCCTATCCTCCTCGAACTTCACATCCCGCCTGACAACAAATTTCCTCCTCGTAGGAATATAAATCCAAAAGGCTTTCGAGGTCTCATTGTAACCCACAAAAATGACCTTATCTGCAGTGGGCTCTAGCTTGGTCCTCTTCTCATTGGGAACATAGGAGTATGTAATGCACCCAAAGATACGAAAGTGACCAACATCAGGCTTCTTCCCAGAAAAAGCCTCCTCCGGAGTCACATGCCCCAAGGCACAATGTGCTTGTTCTGCAAGTACACAACAGTGTTGCAGGCCTCTGCCCACAAAAACAAAGGTAACCCCTGATCATGAAGCATGGCTTTGGCAGCCCCAACGATGGATCTGTTCTTCCTCTCCGCAACCTCGTTCTGCCGGGGGTTGTAAGGAACTGTGAACTCTCTCCTGATGGCTGCCTCTGCACAATAATCAACAAACTCACCAAGGGTATACTCCCCTCCATTGTCTAACCTGAGGGCCTTGCTCTTCCGACCTGTCTGAGTCTCCACAAGAGCTCTGAACTTCTGCAACCGCTTGAAGACCTTACTCTTGTCTTCAAGAAATAAATCCAGGTCTTCCTGGAGTGATCATCAATGAATAAAACATAGTACTCATAGCCACTCAAGGATACATGAGACATCCGACCACTCACATCGGTATGAATCAAGTCAAGAATCTCGGTCGCTCTGCTGTCACTGTTGGGAAAAGGGGATTTGGAAATCTTCCCCATAGCACATCCTCTGCATGTATCAAGGTGATCAGAACTGAAATTTGGCACAACTGTGGTGATATCCCGCAATGTCCTCAAGGCCCCATGATACATGTGCCCCATCCTGCGGTGCCAAATATTGTACAACTCTGAACTGCTAGATCTACTACCGGTAGTGCTACTCAATGCCATCAGGGACTGGAATGAAAACTTGTACACCTTGGCATGGTGCACACCAATCACTCTAGCTGAATTAGCTGGAGCGCCCCTAGGATTTATAAGCACCAGCCCTCTCCTGAACAACACCTCATACCCTCTGTCCTCCAATGCTGAGATAGATATAAGGTTCTTCTTCATCCCTGGCACATATAGAACATACGACACTTTCAAGGGAGGTTTGGGTTCCCTATCAAATGTTAATGTCCCCACACCGGCTGCTCTAATAATGTTGTCATCACCGAGTACTACCTCTATATCGGTGCCACTCTCTGAAAGCTCTGAGAAGTACTCACAGACTCCTATCATATGACGGGAAGCCCCACTGTCAACATACCAAATACCTGAAGATGCTCTGCTAGTGGAGGGAAGTGCACACTCCCTCTCAACTTGTGTGGCAGGTGATCCTGCACTAGTGGACTCACAAGCTATGAACCCAAACTCCCGGTCAAAGCTCTCTGAAAAGTCCTCTATCTATGTTGATGCTGCCATGGTCTTGTCCTTTCCCTTCTTCTTCTCCGGACACACAACTATATAGTGTCCCAACTTCTGACAATTCCAACATTTGACTTTGGAATAGTCCTTCTCCTTGCTCACCTGCTTACCTTTACCTTTGCCTTTTCTCCCACCACCACTTGTGGAAGCTTGCTTCTTTCCTTTTCCCTTCTTGCCCCTTGCTAACAATGCTACATCGTCATTCTCCTCCACCTATTTGGCTGCCCCAAGATGGTTCTTTCTGATCTCATTCTGAATGCAATCACCCCACAACCTCTCCCAGCTGGGAAGGTTCTCTCGTGCAACAATCTCATCCACAAAACTCTCCCAAGTCTTGGGAAGACCATTAAATGTAATTCGCACCAACTCAGTGGGTGGAATGGTCTCTCCATGATTCGGATTTATGCAGGAACGCAACAGAATACACATATAACCATAAATACAAAGATGTAGCGGAAATAACACTTCATTTCATTAATATCAAAGAACTGAAATTTGCTTACAGACAGAATGGAAATAAACTAGCTAGGGCGCTGGTAGCTTATCTCTGAGAAGAGATGTGGCGGCTACAGGCCTCTGAATTGTGTTACAATGAGGCTCGAGGGCTTATTTATTATTTAAAAACAATAGAAAATCTTAAACATCCAAAACCCTAACCCTAGGAGATGAAGCACCAAAACTATGGGCCCCGTTTGGGTAAATTGGTGTTTCAACTTCCCGGGGACGTAACTTTGGCATACGATCTCCGTTTGACGCGCACCATACCTCGTTAGAAATATCTATCCGAGGACTACAACTTTTGATGTGAGCGACATAGGGCCTCAAAACGGCTCTGGAAGTTCAAGACCTGAAAACTGCTAAAAATAGTAAGTCGTGTCGAAACTGAAAAACTGAAAGAGACAATGGTGGGGCGCCAAGTGGAATAGGCAGGTGGCCACCAATATCCACCTGGATCATTCCTCCCCCCTTAGGAAGCAATGGTCCCCATTGCATTGAGTTCCTCCATGAGATGAGGAAACTTCTGCTGAACTTGGTCCCTGGTGAACCACTTGCCTTGGTGCAGGAGTTGGCCAGCTTTGACAACCCGATACATTTGGATCTTCTGTTTGCGAGTGTTCTTGATTTGCATGTCCATGATACAATTTGTGGTGGCCTATTCCATGCAGTCTGGGTTTAACTCTGTTGGTGTGAGTTGTTCTGCAATGTCAGAGGTGTCTAGTAGAGGTGGGAAGTAGGGACGAAGGCGGTCCACATTGAATACTAGGTGCAGACCAAGGAATGGTGGAATACTGAGCTCAAAGGCATTGTTCCCTACAACCTTGGTGATGGTGTACGACCCATATCGCAGCGGGCAAAGCTTGCGATGGAATCCAATGAGGCGCTCCTGCAAATGTAGCCACACTTTGTCGCCCACCTGGAAGTTGTGTGGTACCCGATGTTGATCATGTCGTTGCTTGTACTTATCATTGGCTCTGTCCAATATGTCATGAACCTGTTGGCGAATGTGCTGAATGTGCTCAATGAAGCTGTTCGCTTTGTCAGCTTTACACTGGACATGAGCCGAATCGGCCTGAGGGACATAGTGGCTAGAATCCTAAGCCCACCTGAAAGGGGCTGTGGCCAGTTGAGCTGTGGAGAGCCCGGTTATAACTATGTTGTACATAGGGGATGCTATCATCCCATGTGCGTGGATCCTTTGAATTGTACATGTGCAGAATGTGTACAATCATCCTGTTGACGACCTCTGTCTGGTCATCAGTTTGGGGATGGAAAGTTGTGGACTTGGTGAACTTGGTGTCCAGCATTGACTAGAGATTGGACCAAAATGTGCTGAGGAACTTGCTGTCCCGATCTGATATGATAGACTGTGGGATCCCAAAGTGCACCCAGACTCGTTCAAAGAAGAGTTTAGCAGTGGCTTCTGCTATGATATTCTTCTTGCAGGCCGCCATAATTTCCATCTTCGAGAATCTATCGACGACCACAAAAACGCAGTCGTTTCCACGCTTAGTAGAAGGAAGGCCCAACATGTAATCCATGGAGATGGATTCCCCAGGTCAATTAAGGGTAGGTGGCAGAGTATAGAGGCCTTGCTTCTTGATGGTCAGTTTGCCAATGGCGCAAGCAGTGCAGGATTTGATGTACTTCCCAACATCCTATCGAAGGTTCGGCCAATAGAAATACTTCTGCAGTACTACCACTGTTTTCTTGACCCCGAAATGCCCAGCTACTCCACTGTAGTGTGCTTCCCATATCATCTTGGCACACTTGCTTGAAGGAACACAGGTGTCCCAGGTGACATAACAACGCATCTTGGAGGTGAAAATTTGGAACTTGCGTACCTCCCAAGAGTGCCTTGTATGTGTGACTGAATTCTGGATCGCTCTCGTAGAGAAGCGGCCAATCAGAAGTCTCGTGCCCACAAGAGTTGAGAACGGTGGTTAGCGCCACGATCGGTGGTCGGCTGAGGCAGTCTGCAACATTATTGGTGCTACCCTTCTTGTACTTGATGTTCAAATGAAATTTTTGCAGATATGTGGACCACTTCTGATGGCGATCGTTCTGCAACTTCCCTTGTGTCTGTATGAACTGCAGGGGCCGGTGGTCAGTGTGGATGATTGTTTCCTTCCTCGAAATGTAATGCTTCCATTGTCGACAAGCTTGCATAATGGAATACATTTCTTTGCCATAAGCGGGATACTTGCGAACTGTGTCGGACAATGTCTCACTGTGATATGCCACTGGATGCCCCTGTTGAGTAAGAACTGCCCCAATAGCATAGTCAGAGGCATCTGTCTCGATCTCAAATGGTTGTTGCAAGTCTGGTAATGTGAGCACTGGGGCATAACAGAGGCGATGTTTCAATTCTATGAATGCCTTCTGTTGAGATTCCGACCAAAAGAATTTGTCTTTCGCTCTTCCCTTGGTGACTTGACTCAAGGGCCAAGTGATATGAGAGAATCCCAACACGAACCTGCGGTAGAAATTAGCAAGACCCAGAAAGCTGCGAAGCTCTGTTAGAGTGGTTGGGCTGGCCAATCTCGAATGACTTGGATCTTGGTTGGATCCACATGCACCCCCCATCCATCAATAATGTATCCCAGATATTGAACCTGGATCATGCCAAAAGTGCACTTCTCCAAATTGGCACACAACTTGTGTTGCCGCAGTGTTTGGAGGACTTGTCGGATGTGGTGGAGCTGCTCTTCCCAAGTCTGGCTGAAGATTAGAATGTCATCCAAGTACACCACTACAAATGAGTTGGTGAATGGCCGCAAGATGTCATCCATCAACCTCATTAATAATGCGGGAGCATTCGTCAACCCGAAAGGTATGACCAACTATTTGAAAAGGCCCTCCTTGGCTTTGAAAGCAGTCTTCCACACATTGGAGGGTTCCATTGGTACCTGGTGATAACCAGACTTCAGGTCGATCTTGCTGAAATATTTCACCCCTTTGAGTTGGTCTAGAAGGTCATCAATCTGTGGGATCGGGTATCTATTCTAGACAGTGATCTTGTTCAGCGCCCGATAGTTAATACAGAGTCTCCAAGTCCCATCCTTCTTCTGTACCAGCACGATCGGGCTCCCATAGGGCAATGAACTTGGTTAGATGTGACCTTTTTGTAGCAGCTACGGAATCTACCTCTTGATTTCATCGTTTTCCAGAACAGAGTGCCGATAGATCGATCCATTGGGTAGCGGCGCACCTGGGGTCAGATCAATGGGGTGTTTGACCTGACAATGCAGAGGAACCCCTGTAGGTGAGGTGAAGATGTCCTTGTACTCCTCCACAACCTTGTCCATTTGTTGTTGTCGTGTAGAGGAGCCCTGTCTGGAGGTCGTGGCCACAGTCTTCTTCTTGTCCTGGGGGCGGATCATCAGGAAAACAAATTTACTGGTTTGGGAAATGAGCTTACTACATTGTTTTGTAGCAACCAAAGAGATAGCGGCAGGCGGTGGTACCTTTGGTATCTTGTACAACTTATTTCCCAAAGTAATAATAACAGCGCAAGGTCGGGACTCATACACAGCATGTTGCTTCCACAAGTATGGCTGGCCTAACAATACATCAGAAACATCAAGAGGAGCAATGTCACATAAGACCTCATCCGTGAAGGGCTTGATGCTATAGGGAAGGCGGCGCTATTGGCTGACACGAAGATCCCGTCCTTGGTGAAGCCACCCGATGGTGTATGGTTGTGGGTGTGTTGTTGTCGGCAAGCCCAACCGCTTCACAACGTTTGCTAAAATGAGGTTCTTTTGGCTCCCATTGTCCACAATGAACTATAGCGGTGAACTCTTTACCCACATCTAGGAGTGGAAGAGACGCTCCTCCTCCTCTGGATCTTTCGATTCCTCCTCCTGGATCTTCGCATTGGCAACAGTGGCGTTGGGCTCCGCATCAATAATATGTTTCCCTTTGTCATTCCCATTATCAGTTTTTGATTCAGAGTCGGAGCATGCATCTGACTCAGAAGCCCTCATCTCGGCCACCAACAACTGCTTGGCCCGAAACTCACTTGTGTTGTGAGTGGAGTTCTTATGGAACTCACACCACTTTCCCGTGTCCTTCTTTCGCTTCTCGGTGTTGTTCTTTGCTTGTGGCTTTGACAGGTTGTCTTGGGCCGACATGCCTTGGCTTTGTCCTTTGTTTTGCAGTTTGGGGGTACCTTTCCCTTGATTTTGATTCCCAGATCCAAAGTCTTGCTTCTTCTGTTTGAATTTTCGCTCAATCTTGGCAGCATACCAATATGCCGTACCAAGTGAGGAGATATCAAGGAACTCCATTTCCTCCTAAATGTATCTGTGCAGACAATTGCGATACTTTAACACCAAATGTTTTTCCGATTCTTTGATACCCAACTTTGTGCGCAGGGTATGGAACAGATTCATCAGCTCATGCACATCTTGATCCCTTTGTTGTCGCAGCATGGTCCATTGTATGTACTCGTCCTCATAGCTCCCCAAGGGATAGTATTGTTCCTTGATGGCGTCTCGAAAATAATTCCAAGTGGGTATGACTGAGAACAGAGAGGGTTCTGTCTCATCCTTTTTCTCATCGTAGGTTTCCCACCAATCCTTGACATGGGGGTTAGCTTTGAAGAGTGCAAAAATAATCTTCTCTCGGTCGAAAACGTCATGATCGAGAAATATCCTTCTAATAGATTCAACCATCTATCTACCGCATCTGCATCTATTTGACCCTCAAATATGGGAATGTCAAAGTTTACTTGTACCTTAAAGGGAGTCGCGCCTCCAGAGTGGCTGCTGGATGCAGATGCGCCATCAATGGGCAGTTGTTGAAGGATCTGGGCAAATTTATCCATCATCGCGTTCCTTTTTTTTTGATGGCCTCCTCAAGCAATATTTTCATAGGATCTCCTGCTCCCTCATCTTTCTTTTCGTCCCCCATGGGCGATCGTCGGGGTTTGCGAGGATGATCTTGCAAAGGTTCCACCAGATCGAGCCCTAACTCCTTATACCCCAACCTCGTTGGGGACATGCAAAGAAGGATTGAGAAAAAGCAGACTGCTCTAATAGCACTGATCCAGATTTATGCAGGAACGTAACAGAGTACACATATAACCATAAATACAAAGATGCAGCGGAAATAACACTTCATTTCATTAATATCAAAGAACTGAAATTTTCTTACAGACAGAATGGAAATAAACTAGCTAGGGCGCTAATAGCTTATCTCTGAGAAGAGATGTGGCGGCTACAAGCCTCTGAACTGTGTTACAATGAGGCTTGAGGGCCTATTTATTATTTAGAAACAATGGAAAACCCTAAACATCCAAAACTCTAACCCTAGGATATGAAGCGCCAAAACTATGGGCCCCATTTGGGTAAATTGGCGTTTCAACTTTCCAGGGACGTAACTTTGGCATACGATCTTCGTTTGACGCGCACCATACCTCGTTAAAAAGATCTATCCGAGAACTACAACTTTTAAAGTGAGCAACATCGGTCTATGGACCCATGTTGCTCCCAGTTTTCCCAAAAAACGTCGTTTAGGGCCTCAAAACGGCTCCGGAAGTTCAGGACCTGAAAAACTGCTAAAAAATGTAAGTCGTGCCGAAACTGAAAAACTGAAAGAGATAATGGTGGGGCGTCAAGTGGAATAGGTGGGTGGCCACCAATATCTACTTGGATCACTCCAATAGCTGCCAACTCATCTCTCACAGAAGTGATCTTTGTGAGGTATGTTGTAGCACTATTAATCTTAGCCATTTTAATGGCCTTCAGCTTCTCCCTTAGGACCATTTTTCTGTTTTCATTGGTGCTCTGGTAAAGATTGGTCAAGGCTGTCCACATCTCATGTGCATGTGTCTTTCCTCTCACATGAGGAATGACATGGTATTTAACACCATCTAAAATTAGTCTTTTTCCTTTAGCATTCTTCTTGTTAAAATCTGCCAACTGAACATAGTCAACAAGCACTACTACTGGGTGTTGTGTGGTATGTACCATTATGCCCCAAACTTCTGCCTCCTAAAAAATGCTCTGGATTTTCTCCCTCCATGCACTATAGTTGCTCTGCCCATCCAACCTATCCTCAACCCTCAAGCCCAAAGGCATGCTTGTTGTCCTAACAAACTGAAATTTCAAAACTGTGGTAAAGGTTCAGTTTTCTGTGTGAAAATAACTTGCTGTAATTTTTCACTTCTTGTCCCAAACTGCACTTTTCAGCCACCAAAGTTCTGATAGCATGTAGAAATTTTAGACCCACTCCGGTTTTTAGTTTCACCTTATCACTCTCATATAGTTAAATGCCCATTCCCATAATCATACATTCAAAATTTTGGAAATGAAATTATTTTCTGAAAACACAAATTTAGGAATTTCACAGTGCTGGAAATGCATAAATAAAACACAAGAAATTATAACAGCCACACACAGAAAAATAACACGCTGATTTTTAGTCAATGTGACCCTGGAAAAACCCCCTACAACTCTTGGGGAAAACCAGTTTGAGAGTTCTTTATTTATGATAAAATGCTTTTACAGTGAAACAGAAATACACAGAAAATTCCAGCAACCACAAAAATACAACTTATCTCGTTTTCAGTGCTTAACCTTTGCCTCGAAAAATGTGCCAACAGTCAAAACAGGAACAACGTTAAATGTTATACAGACTCCTTGATTTTTGTGCCCAAAAAACATAGCAATAAATGCCATTGTATGGACTCCTCGATTTGCATGTAGAACACCAATAAAAGCTGATGTATGATCTTGATTTGCGTGCAGAGGGACAACAATAAATGCTATACGATTTCTGCCTCAATTTCTGTGCACAGAAACAACAATACGTTGTACGGGCTGCCTCGAAATCTATGCCACAATAGAAATACATGCACCTTGAAATTTGTACCAGAATTGTTGTACAGTTGCCTAGGAATGCATGCCAAAGCTGTTGTATAGTTTTGCCTCGAAAAATGTGCCCAAAATCTGCCTTGAACTGTGTTTAAACCTGCTATACGGATTTGTTGAGTGCTGCCTCGATATGTGTGCCAATTTTCTGCTCTCTTCTTCCTCACTGATCAGAAATTCTCCTTGCTCTCTTTTGCTTCTTCTCTCAATTTGCTCATGAAAAGAATGAATGACATTTTCTCTTCTTTTCTCCTTTAACCTAACCCTAAGTGACTTTTGAGGAATCTCTAAATCCAATGGCTGAGATAGCTTTAGATCAAGGGCTGAGAATAAGTGTGCATTTAATTCTCACTTTCTAATTTTGAATTCACCTCACTTAAATAAAGACCCACTTAGTCTTTTATTTCCATAGTCACTTTTTCACTTTCTAATTTTACATCGACTTTAATAAAGTCACTTTAAAATTATACTTGTACTTTATCACTTATAAAGTCACTTTAACATTAGATTTGACTTTACCACTTATAAAGTCACTTTAGGAGAAAAGTACAAATACATTTGGACACTTTTCCCTAGGCCAAAGATCAAAGCCTTAGGGAATCACTTGTCCTCTGGTACCCAAATTTTAACATCATGGACACTTCTGGGCTTGGATTAATGGGGGGATTCGGCAGAAAGAGTAGACTTAGTTTGTGCTCTTGTCCCCTTGACCTCTTTTGGATGTTACCCTTGGATTTTAGTTCCGTGGGATCTCTTTTACTGACCATTTGGTTTTAGGGTGGTACTACTTGGGAAACACCGACTTTGGTTGCGTGGTCCCGTACCCTTATCCACATATATCACTCCCCTTCCACTCACTATAGCCCCATTTATCATATCTCCTACCTGGGTCCACATAAGGTTAGCCTCCCCATTCCCTTGCCCTCACCTTGGGTCAAGCTTGGAATGATGCCTCGGAGGTTGAAGCAACTGAAAGAAAAGTAAAACCATAAATGACCACATTCAACAGGAAAATGTACCACAAGATATAAAAGATGGTCGAGACAAACATATTTAGCACCTAGGCAAAAGCCAATGCATGAGCTCTACCCCATATCCATGGCCATCACCCTGGTTCCATAGGGCCTAGATGAGCCCCACCAAAAAGGGCATATCCACTGCTATATCTTACACATCATGCTCTTATTCTTTGAGCTCCAAGTAGTTAATCAAATAAAAATCATAAAAGGAAAAATGCATAGAAAGAAGGGTGGAAAATTCAAGGCCAGGGCACCTCATGTGCCACAGCTCCCTCCTATGCATTATATGTTGATTTGGGGTAACATCGGATGTGCTCTAAGTCTAAAATTTTGTGGAGAGGCTTAGACACATGTATTCTAAATAACCTAGAAAGAGTTTGGTGAAATTCCACTCGGATTGTATTCTATAGAAATAATTAATTATTTTTAAAGGGACCCTAAGTCAAAAATTAGGAAAATAAAATAATTAAAGTGTATTAATAGAATATGAGTGAGAATGATCTAGAATAAACGAATCAAGTCAAAAGTTAATCTTAGCCGTTGATTAGAGATCTAATCTGGGTCGTTGAATCCTCAACGAGAAGATTATAAGAATGACTTGAAGGGTCATTTGGAAATAACATTCGTGGAGACACAGAGGATCTAGAGATCAATTCTTTCTGACGGAGCAAGTGCTCGGACGAAAATCAGATCTAAGTGATCCTTGATTGCAATGAGGGGCAGTGTTTCAGGTTGGAAAGTTTTCTGAGCCGAAGAGTACATAGCAGCGGAGACAGAGAGAGCCACAACTTCAGCGCAGAGCTAGTCACGCAGTGCCTACATAGTCACTGCGCAGAGCTAGAGGGAGAATTGTTTTCCTGCAGAGGAGACAGCGCGGAGCCAGTGTCAGACCCCGGAGAGATTTTCTGGAGGCTTAGTTTCCAGCCAGCAGTGAGACCAGCGTAGAGAAGAAGGGCAACCGAGTTGTGATGCAGTCACTGCGCAGAGGCAGTGCAGAGCGGTCCAGTCTTGGTGTAGATCAATGCCTCCCATGGAGGAGTGAGGTTTCTCTCACGAGATCTCTTCTATCAATTCTGTTGTATGATTTGAAAGTCTCGTCAATCATATATTTGTACTCAGAATTCACTGCAAAATAACATAAACCCTTAGATCTGCTGTACTGGTTTTCCTGCATTGGGTTTTTCCAGGGACATTAGTCAAAAAACAATTGTGTTGGATGGTTGTGTGATCTATGTGTGTTCAAATTTGTTTCCGCACTTGTATTTCTTCCACAGTTTAATAGTGTACTTTGTAGTGAATGGATTTCGATATTTGCTTGTAGAACACAGTAAATAATTTGTTAAGTAAAATAACAAATAGAAGATTTTCCATCAGTTGTTGCAGTAGGATTTCCTGTAACATGAATTTTCACATTATATATCCAGGTGTGGGCTTCCCTTCTATTAGCTATCTGAGTACCGCGATATGTGGCCCAAGATTGCCCCTCTCATTCCCTATTCTATTCACCTCTTTATCACATGCCACCACCATTTGAGGGATGTACCTTGGAGATCCTATGTCTTCTAAAGGAAGAAACCACCTAATAAGGTACTTGGCTAACCCCCTTTGGAGCTTGGAGACATTAGCACATGCCAAAGCCTACTATGGAAGGGCATGCCATTATGATGTGTCCACTTGTTTTCCATGGTTTGTAACCTTTTTTACCCGATTACTTTAATGACTTATTGTTCTGGAAGGCTAGGGGACGCATTGGATCTTATGCATGATTGCAGATGGTTCACATCTTGAGTTTGGTCTCCCTATACGGGGTCGTGACTCTCCAAAGGGCTACATTGGCAAATTTAGGGTGTGTGTAGAGATCCATGGGCCTCCACAACAATTGATAACACTCCATTGATCCCTAGAGATGCTCAGAGATTGCTCAAGATCCACCTATTGGTCGACAAATATGCACTTGGTACACCATGCCTAGTCGGCCCCAGAGTTGCACCATATACTTGGCAGGTGATCCAGGACTTGTACGCTGATGTGGCATCATTCATTCCATCATCCGAGCCCTTACAGATGGTCTACAAGCATCTTTGACTTACTTGGATACCCATGAGGTCATTGGTGTGCCCCCACACCCACTAGGAGCACCATAGGTTTATTGTTTGGAGAACGAGGGGCCACCCCCTTGTCCATCACTTATGAGGGTCCTATTCATCATTATGGCACTTATGGACTTCATTAGGCCTCTTGGAGGGCCCTATGACATGCATAGATTATTATTTGACCTCTTGAGAGGCTTATTATATTATTTGAGCTAGTTTGGTAGACTTGTCACCAAAAGTTAGTTAATTTGCATATTATTTTATTTTAGGGGCTAATGTAAGCCCAATTAGGTAATTTGAACTCCGAATGAGTGTATAAATAGGAGTCACATGAATTCATTTTGTATCATCACTTGACTTGGATCATTTTCTCTCTTGAGAAGTTCACATTTTTTCTTGGAGGATACTTTTGGATCATGGATGAATTTTGATGTGTGGATTGGATCTTCTTATCTTGAAGCTTCTTATATTGCAAATGTGTTGATGGTTGGATATATTCTCTTACATGTAATTACAATTCTGATGCTATTTTCTTTTACTTTGCTGCATACATTGATCATGATATTTTCGCTATTTTAGGGCTAGTTATTGCATGCATTTACGACATCAATGTGGAATTATGTTTCTATATAGTTTATCTCTATGTATGGGCCATGTTTGATGAACGAATTGTTCTAGAGGTCAAAGTTACCTTGACAAGCCTCCTCCATTTGCAACGAAATATAAACGCTTTTAAGGTCATTTTTCTTCTCTTGCCCTTAACATTGGATGAAATTGACTTTGAGAGCCTCCTTGAACAAGAAATGAGATCCATCTTCATAGTTCTCCTTGACTCCATATCCCCAAGAGGAATTAGGCAATGATCCATCAAAAAGTGACCACTTTAAACCTATTTTCTTCACCTTTCTCTCTCTCTCCTAGGTCTAGCCACGCTGGGCCACCTAGGGCATCAATTTCTCGACAAAGTAGCCCTAGAAAAAGTTTGATCTCCTGGCCTTTATTGCGTTGATGTGTCCTCCTCAAGGTCTCCAACAAATTTGAAGAAATTCTGACGGTGGGATTGTGAGATATCCCAAGCCCTAGGTCTGAGATCAAACTTTGCCCCGGTGTTCCCAAGGCTAGCACCTCACATGATCAAACTGACACATTTAAGTGAAAATTCTTGTATTGATCCTCTCCCCTGCCTTGTTTAGGTTAAGATTATCATCGGTTGCTAAACTCCCTCTCCTTAACCTAGGGTTGGTCCACGTGGCCCTCTGTGGTCCCATTTCTTATCAAAGACAATTCATCAAGGAAAACTCGAGAATCCAAGTTCTATAAGGATTTTAGGGATTGGGAAACTCCTTTCCAAGTCATATTCCTTTGACCTAACCCTCAAATCCTCACCTCCTTTTCCTCGAAAATCCTGTACCTTGCTTAAAGAGCAAACAAACTCCATTCTTAATCCTATTCTAGGGAAAGGGTATTTGAGGTCACTTCACATATATTTGTTGATCTATCCTTTATAAATGACTTCCTAAATACTGGGTCTCCTCCCATCGGTGAAAGTTCGTAAAGAGCAGGGAGTCTTAGCTGTGGTGACAGTGGGCTAAGTCTCCATCGTTGCCCTTGACCTAACAGTTGCCCTCTTAGGAGTCCCTTTTAGGTCCCCTGCTGGTTTGAGTGGTAACATAGACTAGGCATATAATCTAAAATTAACCAAGATCCTTGCATCACACTTAGATCTTGGGACTTGCATCTCATATAGGTTAGTTAATCATCTAAGTAGCAGTTGTCCATCTAGTTACTTGGCTTTAATTTGTAATGAGCAAGAATTTTGACTCCATAAGGCACTGGTCTCATTTCTAAATTTAATTAAATCCTTAAGTCTTGCTAATTTTAACCAAGTAGCTAGGCCACTCAACTATGTCTCCCGAGCAAGTTGGTTCCCAACTTGTTTTCCACCAACTCATTTTCATAGGGACTAAGACAACTAGAATAGAGTGGGTGGGGATCAGAGTGACAACCCCCGCCCTGAGTTGTTGTCGCGGTGCCTGTACAATCTGAGCGACAACATTTTAACACAACCATCTTTTGCATTTTATGATTTTTTTTTTTTGTTTCTTGCTTGTGGCCATGATATGCTTTAAACTTTTTTTTAGCTACATCGACCTCTAGGGCAAGATTTCGAGACCCGACTTAGATATGTGGACAAGGGGAGGGGGTGTTCTATACCCTGTGGACCTAGAGAAGGGAAATAGTGAATAGGGCTCGTAATGTGCAGAGGGAAGTGATAAATATGGAATGAGAAAACAAGACAATGCTACCAAATTCAGGGTTTCCCAAGTAGTGCCTTTCCTAAAGCGATAGGCCAATAGGGAAGATCCCATGGGACTAGGATTGAAGATTAACCCGCCCAAGGTGATGGAACAAAACTACGGTCAAAGCCCTTCTTTCTACCAAGTCACCCAATAATCCATGCCAAAATGCCCAAATGAAAAACAAGCATAATCACCTAATTACACAATGAAAAACACACCTTTTAGGTTGGATTGCTCACCTTTTAACATGCGCTCTTGACAAATGGGCAAGGAAACATACAACTGATGTAGGTGGTGGATATAAAATGGCACATTACATTGGCTACAAGGTGGCTATCAGGGGTTGCTAACTGCCAGCTGGAGGAAGATGAATAGGAGAAAAGCTCTCCTAGGGGCACCCACTTTTGGTGGGTAAAATGGACAATTGTGCAAAAAAAGGCAGCTGATTGTACAGAAATGTACAAATGCAATGAATGGTGAATGTGCGATGATGGTGGCTAACGTACAAATGATGGTGGAGAAAGGTATGATGGCGACAATGTATAAATGATGGTGGAGAAAGGTATGATGGCTAAAATATATAAATGATGGCAGGAGAAGGTACGACAAAGGTGACATATAGACCATGATGGGATAGTGCACATGCAATGAGATAGTGTACAAAGGGCGGAAGAAGGTACGACAATGGCAGCATACGGATAGTGGCAAGAGAATGTGTAGGTGGTGGTGACGTACACGGTACAGGCCGATTGTATGTGTTTTGTATTGGATTGTATAAGAATATTTGTAATTTCTTGAAGGAAAATAATCTATGGTATATCAAAATGAATATGAATGAGATGATTTTTAAAGGGGGGAGACCTAGCTTAAATAACCCAGGGTGCCTTTTACGAGGAGTCATTACCTTTTAAGTAATGACTCCTTATAATTAATATTTATTATAATTAATTTTATTATATTTGGTTTTTTCATAATCAATTCTATTATATTTAGTTTTATTCTTTATTAATTTATTATTTATTTTATACATAACATTATTTAATTAACTTATGTCTAACACTTTATTAGTCCCTTGTCATAACATGACTTCCGCACTACATTTATTTTATTTAACTATACTGGAGCATTATATCCTAACGAGTCGACATCATTTAAAAATAATTGATCACTGATGAGCAATGCTTGGTAATTCTGAAATTTTTGTGTATGTGTGCGCGTCATTTCCTGCTATATTCACCCTTTTTAGAAAAGTTGTTGTATCCGGTTCTCCTTGTTTGCATGTTGTTATCGCTTGCCGCCTACACCTACCTACAGTTAGTGGGAAAAGCCTTCAACCCCACAGGTGTGGTTGGTGGCAAGGAACTCAGAGAAGGGGCTGTCACCTATTCCCAACTCTCTCCGTTTAAGCTATCTCCTAGGTTAGCTAAGGGGGGTGGTCCCTAAAGGAAAACTAAGTTTAAGATGTGAGATTTCTAGGAGAATTGATTAGAAGGCATTACTTATCAAAGATGACTTGATTTCCAATATGTAAACAAGCATATAAGTATATGAGCAATATTCAATGACGTGTTCAAAATATAGACCAGTGCTTTAAAGTAGATAACAAATGCTTGCTCAAAAATAAAAATCAAGATATAATGACAATAATCCCACAAAGGAAGTGTTAGACCAAGATCACAATATGCAATTAAATTTGCAACACCAAATAAGGGTATTTGCCAATGAAACGAGATATATCAATTATCCATAAGCATAATGATCATTAAAATGACAACATGCACTGAAATTGTATGTAGAAGCAAATTTCCAAGTACCATAGAATTAAACTTGTTGCAAAATTTAAGGAATTTAAAAATGATTGCATCAAAGTGCTTCCTGAGATAATATTTGCACGTGAATCTTTAGACCGTCAAGATAGCAAAATAAAATTTGGGAACTTTGCAATGTAAATGTGATGAGATAGTGCTCTTGGTTTATTTTATTAATTAGTTCTAAAGCAATGTTACAATTGAACTCCTGTCCCCAGACCTCACCCTCGCTCGAAATTCGGATCTCACAATGAGGAGTCCATAGGGGTGGAGGGTCCCTAATGTCTATACAACCAACTTAAGTTGGAGGTTAATTTTTAGAGACGCAAGTCTAGTATGCAAAGTGAAATGCCTAAATGATATGGAAATGAGTTTGCAAGTGCTGTGTAAAAGATGGAGATGATTCAATTAAATATGCTTCATAGTTAGAACAATAACTCAAGTTGCCATAAATTGAAATGCTATGCTTCTTTACTTGTAGTATATTGTGAAACTTATCCAATGAGAAATAGATCACAAAACATAAGTAAGTGATGGCAAATGAGATTGCAAACTAGGAAATTTAGAGGACTATGTGATCTAAACAATTAATGAAATGAAAATATGAGTTACTCACATGCAACTAAATTAGATTAGCAAATGAAATGATGAATGCAAGTGATTTAGTTGAGAAAAAAGAAAAAGAAAAAGAAAGTTAACCACTCAAGAGGATTTACTCCCTCTAAGTGAGTAGGCGAGATACCATGGGAAAAACTTCCCAAGCTCCCTCAAGAAAAGTCAGCTCTTTATTAATGAAAGTGAGGCCCTCTTATAGAAATGAGGGGATTGGGAAGAGCTTACAATATCCGTTTTAAATTTGCTCTTTCCCAAAGTTACAAGTGTAAGATTTAAAAAATAAATAAAATTACTTGTGAGATGTTTACAAAGTAAAGGCTTAAAGCCTTGAGGTGAATGGCGGTTACAACTCCTCAAAAGAATGAGGCTTTAGAAGTAGAGGTGAAGTGATAAGGCGGAACTTGGATTTGAGGTTCCAAACGGAAGAGTGTTCCTTAGCATAAGCTTTAGCTCCCTTTCTTCAAAACTTAGATTGCTTCCAAGCACACCTATAGGCAAACAAGCAAAAGAGTTAGAATGCCAAAGAAATAGTTAGAAACTCAATGCAAGTATAAAATACACTTTGTGTTAAAAATTCCCTCACTAAGAACAGCTTGAAAAAAGTTGATTTAGTGAGTGAGAATTAGGATTTAAACCCAACAACTTAGCCTCAAATGCTAGATAAAATAGATATGTGCACAAATGAGAGAAGAAATATATGAGATTTTTTTAGAGATGGAATAGAAGCAAAAGGCTCATGAAACCCCCTTAGATAAATCTCTTGATATCTTTTGAGATGTTGGCTTGAACAACTTATGGGACCTCTGATATCCTTGGAGCTGACTTATTCGAATCGAAAAAAAAAAGTCTTCACACTCCAATGGACTTGGCAATCTGTCCTTTGAACACACCAATTTCTGCAAACCAATTGTTAGTGCAAAAGAAACTTGGCATATAGAGGCCACGTTGAGCTTGTCATTTCATCGAAAATAACAAGCTACAACAAGAGCGCAAAACATACCAAGTCCAAGGGAGATCTGAGATAACTACAAATCTCCCCTCCCTAGACAATAGTGCCTTCAGGCAAATGCAAAGAAAAACAACTAGATTGCGATAAATAACAATATCAAATGAAACAAGTATACCTCATCAACCAAAGAATGCACCACAAGAGAAGCTAGTAACCCCAAAGACTTTTCTTTATTCAACTCAATAACAATTTCGGCATAATAACAATAAGCACAAGCTTCAAAAATCCACTCTTACAATGAGAGCCCAAGGCTCATTTAAATAGAACTACGGGAGCAAATCCCAATGAAAAATTAAATGACAAGTGGCCAGAGAGAGATGATCCCAATGCAAAAAACGAATTTGCACAAGTGGCTGCTTGCTTTCTGTAGATTTCCAACAAACTGTTGTAGGTGGTGAAGATTGGCTGTGTGTGCTCCCTTGAAGATCAACGCTGATTTTTTTTTGGAAACCTGTGTGTATCTTCACTGTTGTCCAAGTGTTTGAACGCTGCTAGAATGAGGAGACCACTCCTTAATTAGCTGTTGTAAACTCCAATGCATTCCCAACAAATCTGCAATCTCAAATCTAATCAAACTAGCTTATGCGTGCTTGCTGTAAGTGACTGGCAGCGTTGAGAATAATTTGTTGAGAGTATTTGATGGAGCGAACTGCTGTAACGTACAAGTGTAAGCTGACTTGGAGTGTAGTGAATATTGTTGGAGACATATTCCACTTTAATCTCAATCAAATATTTTGTAATACGATTTCTCAAGTCTGCGTGGAAATTCCCTTCGCTGCGTTGATTTCTGAGTGCTAACATGTGGGGACAAGTGGGAGACAAAGTCTGTCCCATGTGGCAGTCTTGTCCCCCTTTTAATTTGACACCAAAGTGGTAAGAAATATATGCCAAAAATCTGCTGTACGTAGAGCTTTAATTTGTTTTAATCCATATACTATGGAAAGTGAGTTGGCTGTACGTAGAGCTTTTCTTGTTGACTTATGTTTGACTTGGCCCACTAACTCATGGTGATGAAGTGGCTGCCATGTCACACCTTTTGTCCCCCTTTAAACTTTTCAAACGTACCACATATTTCTGATATGTGAATTAAATTAAATCATTGAACTTTAGGCATTACGTGACTTTTTTGACTTCCATTTGACTTGCCACTTGGAACTTTGACTCTGACTTGAGTTGTACCTTATGGTGGGCCCCACATACTTGCCACACCACCTTTGACTTACCCTCAATCTGCCATGTCAAAATTTGACTTATTTTGACTTTGGAAAATTTTCTAAATTTTTCCAATTATTAATATTTTTCTCATTTTTTCTCATTTTTGCCATTGGCATTAGGAAAATCGGCTTTTGAGGGACTATAAGTCGCTTTTTGACCCCCAAAGTGGGTCCTAGGATAATGCTGGGTCTCTGAGGATGAATTTCGACTGGCCACACGCCCCAGACATTTCCGAAGACCACTTATTTACATCGTTACATAGAAAATAATTAAAAAATCTCATTTTGCGGGAAATTTTTAATTATTAAAAAATCCTACTTAGACCTAGTCAAATTCCGCGAAATTTCAGAGATGACCTAGCATGGTAATATACATTGACTCTAGACACTAAGATGTGTTAGGGGCTCAACCTTCAAGCCGTCACCCCGGCTTTGGGGTAATGTAATGAGTGAAAAAACCTAGAAAATTATTCGCCGCTAAAAAGAAGGAATAATTAACCAAGTAAAAAAAACACTCCAAGGTGTACTCGCTTGCTGATCGAGTCCCGACATCCTAGGCCTGTTACATGGCTTTATTCATCATGCTAGTGACATTTATACAATATCCCCGCAGGGCTGCGGAATCTGAAGACTAAAGAAGAAAATGATGAGAAGAAGAAGTAGAGTTTAAAAACTCTGTTGAACATGATGATATCTGATGATATCTGATGGTACAAATGTCTTCTGGTTCATCCTTGGACATGGAGTCTTCTCATTGTCATCAAGTGCCACTCCAGTGGTCAACACATGTCCATATCAGTGCAACTTGACATGAATCTAATTAATCATACATATTCATTCCTTATGACTCTGATTACTTTACTGTGCTAATTTGCATAGAGTTACCATTCTTAAAGCTTTCTTTTATGATAAAAAAGACATTTTTTTCATTGTAGTTTAATCAATGATATTGATGCCACTTTACGCTGCATTTTTTTTAAATGCATTTTATTTTTCTTCAGTTTAAGTATACTAGTGTGCAATTTCAGTCTTCTGGGTGCCATGACATTGTATTAGCTTTCTTTACCTAGCTTTATTTGAATCCACGCTATTGTTGCTTTACTTCTAGCTTAAATGCACAATTGTGCAATATATTTTTTATTATGAATTTGTGATGGCTGAACTGACCAGAGACAGTTTCAATCATGAATAATTCATCATTGTGTTCTGGTTATATGACATTATAATCTATACAGATGATGCCATGGCAATTTTTTTGGCTCTTCAGTCTCCAGAGGTTGATGTTATCGGTCTCACTACAATTTTTGGAAATGTCCGTACAACTTTGGCAACAACAAATGCCCTTCATCTGGTATGTAGTCATTTGGGATTTCACAGTGAATACCCTTGGTGAAGTTCTCATAGGGTATGAACTTTTTTTAAATTGTTCTGTTCATTTAATTCTTGTCTTGTCTGTCGTTTGATTCTTCATTCTTCAAGCAAATAAGAAAATGTAAGAAGAAAAATACTTGGGATCATTCTCAAGTTCTCATCTGCCTGTGTTGCATATAATAAATAAGCATTAAGTTTCCTCAGTTCTGCATGTTCATAGTCTTACTCTGCTAATCTTTCATTTCAAAACTCTAGTTGGAAGTTGCAGGGAGAAAAGATATCCCTGTCGCAGAAGGTTCACACAAAACAATCAAGGTTTGAAGTTGTCTTATTTCCCCTAGACATTGTTAAAAGTTTTAGAGACAATCATTCTATTGTAGATATTTAAAATGTGTTTTCTATTAAATTAGCATTTGCAGCTATCCATTAATTCCAATCTATACCTGCCTTTTCTAATGATTCATTGTAGAGGCTTTCTGGAATTTTTTTGTAGCATGGTCAAGAAGATCGGAGTTGTTATTATTATATATTCTTTAAGCCTTTTCAAGTAAATGCCTGACTTTTGCTTACATATTTGTCAAATAGGAAGTTCTGAAGCTGCAAACGTATGCTTTTGCCCATGGTTCTGATGGCCTCGGGGACACCAATATTAAGCCACCAAAAGGGAAGCCAATTGCACAATCAGCATCAGATTTTCTCATTGAGAAAGCGAATGAATTCCCTGGAGAAGTGACAGTGGTTGCATTGGGGCCACTGACAAACATAGCATTGGTCAGTTTCTAACGTCTCTTCTATATCTAGACACTTTTTTATCATATAGCTTGGTGTAATTAGCCAGACATTTACTTTCACTTTGCATGCTCTTCATCTCAAACATATCCCCTGGTTGTTGCAGGCAATAGAATCAAATTCTGATTTTCTGCAGAAAATAAGGCAGATTGTTATTCTTGGGGGTGCATTTTCGGTGAATGGAAATGTTAACCCTGCTACGGAAGCAAATGTACATGTTGTATACACTCTGTAAAGTAAGGTTTGGTTTGGTGTACTTTTCTTGATATATGATATGAGTGAATTGCTGCAAAATGCACCCTTCGCTCTACCCAATTATGGTTTCCTTGAAAGTTAATCTGTAGTTTACTATTCTTCTTAGAGATCCATATTCTTGGAGGCTTAAATAAAAGAATTTGTGCAGCACAGCTTTCATCTTCCTGTATCTAGGTCTTGTAGTTGTTGATACTTAGCATTTTGCAGATTGTGTTGTACTCTAAGTAATAAATTTTCTTCAATCAATGTAATATCCCCAACGGGAAATAGGCAGCAATACAAGCATACAACTATATAGAAAAATGCCGGAAACAGTATATAAAGCAAGTACACATAAAATGCCAGGAATGCTAAGCCATTTTATTAATTTGAGAATATAAATGGGTACAATGGATAATCAGAATAAGAGCACCTATCCTTGCACCAGGCAAGTGAAGAACCCTCTCAGAAACAGGAAATGGCTACTACAGAAACTGCATCCCAGCTGCTGGAAGAAACTGCCGTAAACTGCTGCTGCTGGAATGAACTGAAGCTAGGGGCTGATCCCCTTGCCGGAATGAGCTAAAAATTGGCAGACCACCTGAACTCACCACCCCGGACGAAACCCAGAAACCATATACCAAACGGACCACCTCCGAAAATCACCCCCAGAGACCCTCCTCCTACAAAAACGCTGTGCCTCCAGGAACAGCGCAAAAGCTCAAGGAACACGCTGAGGAAAGGGCCTGAATCCTCCTGCAAAACCTCCGGCTGAAATGGCAACCTCCTCAAGGCTGAAAAACGCTGAAACCACGGCCAAATCACCACACAACAACGCTGCTCAACAAAGACTGCGTCCTCCCTGCTGAAACTGCGTCCTCTCTCCTGGACTGCGCAGTCACTCCAAGAGACCAACTCCCCTGCAACGTCCACCCGAAAATCCACTGCAAACCACCTATAGAAACTGAAGGAAATACCTTGCTCGAGCAGGCACTCGAAGTCCCCCGGAGCCAAGGGTGAGATCTCCGACCGGAGACACTCAGTTCGCACTAAACAGTGCTGCAGACCGACTAAACAACCGACGTGCTGAAGTAGACAGAAGTCTAGCTCTCAATATCAATAACATATCCATAATGCCAAATGGAGTGAAACCCCCACCTTTTATAGTGCTAGCTCCCTCAAAACCCTAACTGCGTCCTTGAGTTCCTCCTTGACCTGCGCAGTTACCTTAGGAGTTTACGTGAGGCCTCTCTCATGTGTGTGTGTGGACCCCCAAGGCTTCCCTTTTAAGTTACAACGTTGCCTCTACTAGGGAAACACTTTATTTTATTTAAGTGAGTTAGACCCCTTTTCTCACTTTTATTTATTAATTAACTATAGTCAGCAAAACTATACAAAAATCAAATATTCCAATTAGCGGTGCTAATTAGGAATATTACAATCAAGAAAATCATATTTATTCTTCCCTATGACTATGAAAAAGAGATACAATCATTTAATGACAAACTTGGATACCTCGCAATGTATAGAACTTATATGCCCCGTTACCCACCAAAAATGGGTGAGCCCATAGTAGAATTTTTTCTCCCATCATCTCTTCTTGCTGACCAGCCAGCAGCCCCTGACAGCCACCTATAGCTGATGTCGATGTGCCATTCATATCTCTGCCACCTGCATGAGTCATATGTTTCCTCATCCATCTGTCAAGAGCGCATGTTGGAAGGTGAGCTTCTAATCACAATGTACTTTATTCATTTTGCAACCGGGTGTGTATGTGTTAAATATTGTAGCTCAGACAAGTGTTCTAGTCTTGAGAGGTGTCATTGAGGCTAAGAACATGGAGGAATTAACTATCTCCAAGCCCATGTAATTTTTTCCCAATTTTCATCTAGGGAAAATGTCTTAATTGTGTCAATTAGTGGTTCTTTAAATATTTCCTATGTATAAACTTATGGAAAGTGAATAATTAATTGACATTATTTGGGACAAGATTGATTTTCCTCTAGAA
>JAXQQM020089067.1:0-34784 GCA_034641835.2 Pinus albicaulis | reverse complement strand
GAGTCAGCAGAGGGAAATTTATCAAAGGAAAAGGCACAAGAGACTTCAAGGATGATGTGTCTTCAGGGGAGATGCATTCCTTGAAGGCTCAAAATAATAAGCACCTACTTTGTACATCCCAAATTTTTATAGGGGGGGCTAACACAAGATAAAGGAATCTAGATCTGAATGAATAGAATAAACAGGAGTGTTGTTTGGTCTTTCTATGTTGCTTACCATATATTTCATATGAGATTCTCTGTATAATCTTCTAGTTTATTAAAAACTAGAATGGTAGCATAAGACATGTCCATTTGAAGGCTTCCCTGAAGTTTGGCTCCCCATGATCTGGATAGAAGCATGCCATACTTTGGGGGAATGTCAGCAACCACTATGTCCATAACTAGACCCTTAGCATGAATTTGTGCCAAATTGACACGTAAATCCTTGATCAAACCTAAGCATTTGACTCTGCTTGAATCAAAAGAATAAAGATCCTTATAAGGTTTAGTAATTTCTAGGCCTAATCTCTCCATCACCACCTTTGGCATGAGGTTGTGAGAGGCACCAGAGTCTAGCATGGCATTGTGCAAGATTTTAAAATGTATGTTTAAGCTAACATAGAAGGGAGGGACAGCCCCTTCTTGGTATTTTCCTTCTACTTCAGGACCAAACAACAATTCTGGTTTATCATCTGTCAAGTTCAAAGTATCAGTATTATTTCCTATATTCAAAGCTTTCAAAACTTGATTTTTATATACATTCTGGGTTACTAGTTTAGCTAAGGGTATGCTAATTTTGATTTTGGCAATTTCACCCTCAAGGCTAAAAGGGACTAATGTTTTTGACATATTTACATATGTTTTGTCACACATAGTCTTTTCAGCAATTCTGATTTTCTAAGTTTTATTAGGACTTAATTTGGACAGATTTCTCAGGGCCACTAGCAGAGGTACTAGGGCAGCTTGGGTCAACACTTTTCTGACTGGTTTTGTCCTTGTTTGAGTCAATTTTCTTAGTCAAAGTGTTATTATTGTTTGTTGTTTTTTTAGGAATATTTTCTGAATTTTTTCTAATAGCAGTGTCTGTGTTTTTATCATTGGAAACATCTTGGTTCCTTTTTATTCTAATATCATATTGTCTGTGGACCTCCATTATATCATTTTCAAACCCCAATTGGTAATCTTTAGAATCCTCATGGTTGTTTTCAATTTGTTCTGAGGAGAAGAATCCTTATTCTTCTTCAGTGAGAAAAGCATCACCCTCACTTTCAGATCCTATCAGGTTTACATGATTTTATTCCAACCTTTCAGTCTCCCTTTCTTCTTCTTGATCTACATATTTTTCTTGAAAAGGAGGCCTAATTTGTTGGTCAGTATCTCTTTGTCTATTTTGAATAGGGTCTCTTCTGAAATTTGGATTTTTATTTCTATTTTTGGGATTGACTTGGTTTTCCCTAGGAGGTACTCTGTCATTTAAGTTTATCTTTTCTAGCATTCTTTCCATTACCCTTACTAAGTTGTCAATTTTGGCATTAGATGATGAGGTTGATGCCATTGTTTCATCCTTGTATGTAACTCTTTTTTCTGATATCAACCTAGCTCTTTTCTCATTCAGATTTTCTTCTACACTTATAGCTCCCCTCTACATATCTTCCAAAGTCAAGGGGTCTCTTTCTCTTAGTTGATAGGCCATGTCTGGGTCAAATCCTTCAAGAAATTTAGCTAAGGCTAAGCCTAGTGGAGGTTTCATGTTTGTGGGAAGTGCATTGTAAACACTATTGAATCTAGTGCAATAATCTTGGACACTTTCCCCAGTATTTCTTTTAAGGTTTTTATATTCTGAAAGGATTTGGAGAGGGTTATTTTTAATTTCCCATTTGTTTATGAATGTTTGGTATAAAGAAGGGAGATCATTTATGCTATTAGGAGTTAAGCTTTTAAACCATTTTTTGGCTTCTCCTCCTCAACTTTGGGCAAACATTCTCATCTTAATGAACTCTTCTTCTATTTCCATGTAATCAAAAGCATCATCCATTTTATCTACATGTTGTTAGGTAGTAGTAGATTCAGTTCCAGTGAAATGGGGAATTCTAGATTGATAATCATTTGTTAAAGGAACTAGAGGTTGTGGTAACACTAATGGGGCATACCATGCTGCCATGGTGGGAGCAAATGGGGGATTTACAAGAGGTGGATTTGTGGAAGGGAAAGTGGGATGAAATGGAGTGTTTTGAACAGTGGAAGTATGGATGGGTGTGTTGGAAGTATTTGGACCAGCAAACTCATTTTGAGCAGATTTGTTATGGAAGGAGCTGAAGTGATGGAGAAGCTGAAAATCAGGAGGAGTAGAAGGAGAGGCTTCTCTACTAGAAATATTCAGAAAATCTATGGGCTCAAGGTTAGTTTGGTCAATATCACTATGTGACTTGGTCCTAAATAGGATTTTTGAATGATACAAGTCAAAGTGAGGATTTTTCAAGACTGTAAGGTTTTCAGGGACAGATCTTGTTCTTTGGATAGTCCTAATAGTAGTTAAATTTCCAGATCTAGAAGTTTGCCACAAAATATTTTCTGGATCATCAACTATATTAGGAGGATTAGGGTCTGGATGAGATCTGGTATTGATCCTATGTGAAGCCAGATTTCAAATTCAAAATTTAGAGAGGCTGAAAGTTTAAGTACTGTTTTGAGAAGTTTGACCTCTCTTAGTGTTTAGTATACTTCTAAAATATGGGACTAGGCTTCTAAACTTCTTGAGACTGATTGATACAATCCTAAGAAAATTTGGAAGTACTAGTGGATTAATAGGCGTACTCGGGCTAGTGGAGTCGCCAGGTGGAATTTTTTTTCTTTTTTGAAGGTAAAATGTATATGGTCCACCACCAATAAGTAATATGTGGCCCTAAGGTTTTTTAAGAGTGTCCTATACCTAAATCATCATTTAGCTAACATGGTGAAACAAACAGAGTCTACTCTATGGTTGATAGCTTGAATCCTCTATGATTTGATAAGGGTTTCTAGAGTCCTAAGGTGTTCTTAGATTGTCACTGACTTAGAAGGTCTCATATTGATCACCATTGTGTTGGTAATGGTTGAGGTGGCTAATTCACGGGATTTTATTTGTCAAGATGAGGATCTAATGAGTAATTTTAAGAGGTATTTAGGCAACTATACTCATAAGTCCCATCGTGATCACCCTTATGTTGGGGTCCTGTGATTCGACAGATTGGTAGACCAAATGACAAGGAAACATCAGACCCAGTCTTTAGAGTCCTAGGAACTAGCCTTCCTAGACTCAGATAGGGATCTCTCTATTTGTTTGCAAAGGAGATGTGTTTGTTTTCTTTAAAGGGTTGATTTTAGGCTAGTTATTAAGTAGGGAGTTTTGTTGTTTGTTTTGGTTGAGTATGATAATCAAAGCAGCATAGGTAGAATAAGGGAATATCTAAGTCATTGGGCAATGGAGTCAAATGAAAGTCATGATAAGTTCATCAATGGATCGAGGAGTATCATAGGGAAAATCTAACTTGGCCAGTGGATCTTAAAAGTTTTTAGGGTGATGAGATGGACATTAATTGTAAGAATGAAAAGTAGGAAAAAGGGAAATTAAGAATCCTTTATCATATGTACTTCTCAACAAAGGGACTTAAATATAAAAAAACATGAAGAGGCAATCAATAGACAGAGCAAACCATAAATTCTACAATCCACACTTCAGCAAATAATAATTCAAGGCAAAATTTTCCAATGAAATATAGAAGGCGAGAAACTCATTTAACTTCTAGTGATTTCACCTTCAAGGACAGAAAACACTGAAGGCACACATATAACTGTAATCAGGGAAGAGGGAACTCCTAAACATCCTTGATCATAGCTATGAATATCTCTAAAACAATTAGTTAAGCAAGTACAAAGGGTATGATCGAAACAAAACCTCTTTGGCAGACTTTAAAGAATGGTACTTTAGAGAGAAACTTCAAAAAATAGTGTTTTACTGGCAGAAAATAAGCAGGGATAACCATAAATCATGCTTGATACCAACTATATTCAACTATTTATGAAATAAACAAGCTTAGGGGGTCTAGAGAGCAATTAAGAATTCTCTAAAATTTCCTAGCAGAAGAAAACATTAAGGCAGTGTAGAACAAATAGAACTAAGGTGCTTTCAAAAGACATTTCTTAGTCCAAAACTTTTGCTCTACTGCAACAAAGAAAGATGGAAACATAATGAAACAGGAAATAACAATAACAGATTAGAAGCACTTCACCGACAGCCAAGCTTGGGGATCCAGTGATCTAGCCTCCTCCATCAACAAAAAAGTCAGGGCATCCACAAGTTCCAAGACATCAATTTCCTTTCAACTTCCAAGAGACTATATATTACTTCAAAGAGTCATCAAATTCCAACAAGATAATGAGTTCAGATGCAGTATATATGCTTCAAATGAGGAAGTGAAGCTAAGCTAGGGTTTTAGTATCATTTATTACAGAGTTAATGAATTCCTAACCTTGAAGACCATGCAAGGCTCAAGGTAGGAATATCTGCAGCTACTTCTCTGTTTTAATAAATTCTATCTTAACTGCTAAGGAAAAATAGGTGAAATTTTTGACTTTAAGGCCTATTCATAACTTTTACAATAATTTTCTGGCAAATATAAATATTTCTGACTTAGCCCAATAACTGCCTAATGATTTATTGAAGGAAACAAAGCACTAGGTGGCAAAGATATCTTTTGAGGGGAGTAACTGCCATAGTCTGAGTCATTTGAATTTGTTTTGAGTTAATCTGTCCTTTGTTTCAACTTTAATCTTTGTCATTTAGGCTTTAAAACTCTGCCTTTATCTTTTACTGTCTGCTTTTTATCATATTTTCTTTAATCTATTTGATCTTTCGGTTATGTTCCTTTGATCTTCTGATTTGTTTCTTTTGATCTTTTACCTTTATCCTTTTTGTCTTTCCATTGTCTTCTTTCTTTCTTTTGACCTTCATCAATCTTCCTTTTCTTTAATCTTCTGTTTTAATTAGCTAACCCTTTTTTTTGTCTTCTAATTAGGATTAGCCCTTTAACTCTTCGCTTTCTTCCTTTGTTGTTTCTTAACTGTTTGCGTCTTTTGTGTGTAGGGGAGGCCTCTCTTTGTAGCTGGAGGTTCATTTGATCCATCGATGATCATGTTTCATCGATGATCGATCTTGATGCAGGGCCTCTATCCCTTTTATTTTGAATAAAACAACTAGATTGTCACCCAGTGTCTAACCCAACTCTTTTTGGACTGTGGGAGGGCATGGTAACTTTTCCACCATTAAAATCTGCACAAAACACAAACTATTTGTATTTAAAACCTACGGGAGGGTTTCATTGTGTTTTCGGGGTTTTTGAACAGCCATAGGATGTTTGTAGAGGAGGAGAGGGTGTAGAGAGAAAGGTTCCAGAGTTGGAAACACGAGGAATGAGAGCGGGAAATTTTTGAAAAAGGGTGCAGAGGGAGGTGGTTTTGAAAAAAAACAAGTGGTTTATCTCGTGGATAGAAGGTGGTTTGTGGTTTTGGGTGAAATGGACACGATATACCCCAGGGTTCGACATGTGGTAGGCAGAAACCACCTATTTCACAATTAAAAATGCTATATGCGTTTTGGGCCGTTGGATCTCAGGTTTGGAGATCGACGACGTAGAATGGTTGAGGGGAGTGGCAAGCAGGTTTCAGGAGTGGAGCCTGGGGATAGGTTCATAATATGAATGGATTTGGGGTATAGTGGAAGGCGAGGCCTGGGGTTTCAATAAATAAAGGGCAGTGATATTTCTTGTTTCTCATTTCCCAAATCTTGTTTCTAGAAATCTAGGATCATAATTTAGTCATCTTTTGATATCAGAAAAAATTACTAATGACTAACACATCCCTCGGGCTAAAGGTTTGCTGCAACAACAGAAATGAGAAGATATGGCTGAAGCTGATGTATAATTATGTATCTCTTCTCCAATAGATCCTGTAATATTCCAAAATGGAAAAGACAAGAATATAGAACATATGCAACATTCCAAAGAAAGAAAAACAGAAATATAGCATTAAAATCTGGAAAATGCTGGAATATATGTTGAAATTGAAAATTACATCAAGATATGATAATTATGAGAAGAAACAGTTGAGTTATATCATTATAAACAACAACAAATATGAATGTATATATTTCTCCAAAAGGAATGCATTCAAGCCCATGGAAAATTTCAAGGATGGAAAATTATGTAGAAGTTTAAAACATTGGCGAATCTCACTAGTCCCTAATATGAAAACTATAAAATGTTTATTGATGTATTTGTAAAATCATTCATAATTATAATGATTTTATATATACTCTCTATATAATATTGGAGAGTTTTAGGGTAAAATATTTTTATATTGTAAAATTTGGGCAAATCATTTTTATAAAAAATGGAAATTGGTGAATCTATTTTTTGGAAAAATCATGGAAAATTAGCCCACCTACGAATATTATCCCCTAAAATTTTCCATGCTCAAGCCACAAGATGGCTGAAATACACTAAAGAAACCAAGCACTGGAAATGTTGTGTTGCTACTATTTCTACTGCTGGAAACTACTACTTATGAGGAGAAGAACCATGTGTAGAAGGTTGTTAGAGTGCTCAAAACAATCCAGGATTTTAACCACGGATTCTACTCAAAAAACCCATAAACACCTAGAAATGGTTTGGCCAGATTTTAACTTTGGATTTTCAGCCCTTTTTGGGTTGCCCACTACAATAGCTCAATAAAAGAACGCAAATCTGGACTATAACTTCAATATAAGGGATAAAATCATCTTGGCCACATGAAAAATATGTCAAATAAGCCCAAGGGGCTCCTTTATTGGCCTCCCAATGGAAGGAAACCTTCCTCCACTACAAAACTAGCTCAAAAAACACCCAATACAATCTTCCACTGCTGCACCCTGGAACTCAGCACATCTCTCAACAGAAACTGCATTGTACCACAAGAATGAAGCTTCACCTAAAACCTTAATGTGGAAATATAGTGCAAAAGATCATCCTATGAGGCCTCTCAAGGATAAAAGTGGATTCCCGATCAGGAACACCCTGTGCTAAACAACGTTGCAATCTTAGCTAAACAACTGAAGAAAGATTATATGTCTAAGTAGACCATATAATCAAAACATAAACATATCATAACATGCCTAATATGGCTGCCATCATCCTCTAATAAGAAATGAGCTTCCAGACCCTAAGCCTCATCAATTAATGACACTACTTCCATGCAATGTGTCTCCATCTAAAACTGCATTGTTTCTCATTGAATGCCACTCCTCCATGACAGCGCTATTGATTTGGTCAAAGTTGACCCAGTCCACATGATCTAGCCCCTATTCACACCTTAGGGTGCTTTATTAAGATGAAAATATGATCCACTTACACATGAGAAGTGGTTTTATTCCTAATAAAGAGATTTATGGGTCTCCCTACCCACTTATTCATCAAACAAGAAAGCAAACTTAGATTTTAATATTCCAATTAGCTACATGCTAATTTAAGAATATTAGAATCCTCCCTTCCCAAATGTTGCTTGTCCTCAAGAAAATGCAAGGATAGATCTGAAAAATATAGGGAACCTTCATCCCCATGTGAAGCTCCATCCTCCAAGCTATCATCCATATAAAATGAATCACCCTCCGGAATGGTAATTCATAGAAAAACTCCTCCCATCTACCCATGAGAGGCACCTCCCAAGTGCTCAAGTTACCCAATTGATTCATCCCATAAGGAAACAAGAGACCTAATGTAACAATCATGGATGGTGCAATGCTCAAATATGAAACATAAGAACCATGTAAAATCTCTTTCCCAAAGGGTACATCTAATCCTTCCATCCTCCCTCCAATTATTCACATAAAAAGAATAGGTACATCATCAATATATAGGATCAAAACCAGTGATACATAAAGAACCAAATGAAATAATGGAGGTGGATCATAGTCCCACATGTGGAACCCTCGCAGTATATCTCCTAACTACCTCAGATCATTATATGGTAAGTGGTTTCCCCACCACTTACTTGCTGCCATAGTTTTCTCACAAGTTCTGAAAAGGTGAGAAATGTTTGTTGCCATTGGTGCACACCTGGAATGATACATCATCTGCCTATATCCTCCTAGGGAGTAGCCATGTTTAGTAATGTTTATGGCCCAAAGTTGGCCATGAAGTTTGTAAGGAAGAATGCTCCTTCTTGGAGCAATGGCCTGCATATACATGGTAAATGAGTGCAAATAATCATGAAGTAAAACATCATGCACATAAATATGTTGCTTACCATAATCTCTGCTCATAAAAATGGAGTGGTCCATAGGTAGGTCCCCTCTCATTCCAAAATAGGAAAGAGGTGGCTATGATAACTCCTCTATAGGGTTATGTATCTCTACCATCTCCACATGGTCCATGCATCTCCTCAAATGCTAATATACCTCCTCTTCAAGGCTTTCCTAAGTAAACGCCTCCATGATAGTGTTGTATGACCTCAAGGAATAAGTGTGGCTGAAGAGAAAATCTTCATGTTCTCTTTGTGGTAACTTCTCCTTGAGCTTGGAAGCTCTAAACAAGAAGATCCTACCATGATAGTAGTTCACCTCATATGTGACTAAATATCCCTCCTCTTTTAGCTGGTCATCAAGTATCATACAAGTGAAAAAATCATTGGAATAATCCACCAATAGCTGGGATTTCTAGTATGGATCTATCCTCCAAAGTGACAACGTTGATGATCTATCATAGAAAGCATCTGTCATGTATTTGTCCTCCTCTTTGACATCTCCTATGCCAAATTGAAATATTGGAAGGTTGCTATCCTCCCCTTGCTGCTCCTTTCTCAGCGCAAAATTTTAAATGAGAGTAGGTAATGATGATGTTGGGAGAATGTGTCCCTTCTCCTTCAGTCCACCCAAGACTCTCAGCATTGTACAATGATCTCCCAATGCTCCCACTTCTCTTGGATCTATGAGTTGTGCAAGATGTTGTGAGAACTCTTTGATTTTCCTCCAATCAGAGGGTCTCCCTGATGGAATGCCTCCATGTAATGAAACATCGAGGCCTAGAGAAAGCTGTATATGTGAGTATACTAATTTGTCCCTACCCTCACTGTGCAAATCATCCTCCTGCTTCTGTGCATAAACCTCTCGAAAAGGATGGGTGTATATGCTCTCAATAATTTGGTGTTGGCCCTCCTTCTCATATTCTCCTACCTTTTGCAAGATCTCACAGTATAAGGTGTTTTTATCAGATGTAATCAACCCATGTACATCAAACATATCATTGGTGTCAAGACTCTTCATCACAAAGGAATGATCTATCATTTTGTGTGCCCCAAAAACTACATTCAATGTTGGAACATACTTCCTCCATTGTTTTGTCTCATTGCCTATCAATATGGACACATGTTGCTCATGATATTTATATGTAAGATCCTTTGGAAATTCTTGAAAAGATACAAGAGCTCCTCTAGTTGAAGCAATTGCTTCATCTCCATCTCTAAATAGAAGTAGATCTCCTCCTGTTGTCATAGTGCTGGAGGATCTTTCCAGCTCTTCCTCTCCCTTCTCCTCATCAATGGAGAATGCCTCATCATTAAGAGATCCTTTGTCTTGATCTCCTCTTGAAGGAGGAATCCTCAAGTCTTCTTCTTGAGTAGAAAGTTCTTGCTGAAGTGGGGATTTTCCCTTAGGAAAAGCATGTTGTAGATATTTAACCCCCTCAACAATGTTCTGAAATGGAGTTGGTTTCATGGATCCTTCCAACTCATGCAATGGTCTTGATTTATTGGGTTTGGTTTGCTCTCTCATGGAAGTTTCATATTGTTTCAAATAAAATATTTTCACTAACCTCCTATTGAACTCTGCATAAGTAGATATATTTTAATTATTTAATGAAGAAGCTTCAAATAACCACCAGGCAAAAGCCTTACCTTCAAGATGTAGCACTGCTACTCTAATGGATTCCTCTTCTGAAACTTGATGCATCTAGAAATATGTGTCTAGCTTCCTTACCCAAGCCTTGGATATGCTCTTGGGTGACCCGTCAAAATTAGGTAGAAAAAATCTACCCAAAGTGTGACGCATGCACCCTCTTCTTCTATTGTAGTTACTAGGTCTTCTATCTTCATTTATTTGATAAAACCCTTGGAAGCGTAGATGCTCCTTGAATCTTCTAGACTGAGATTCATATTCTTGGAGATAGTCACCAAGAGTCTCCTCCTTTGGTGTTTCTCCTCCTTCTTCTTCTCCTGACAAGAATGTAGGCATGGTACCACATTGTAGATTAGATTGTGTGGCTGAATGCTCACACACATAATATGAAGAACTGGAGATTTCTTCATGTGTAAATATTCTTAAGGGATATTCATGTATTGCCCTCCTCATTCCCTTGATTTCTCTTTTAAGCTCATGCATAGTTTGGAGAAGAAGTTTTCAAAACCTATTTCCCTCCATTTCTCCAAATAATGGAGACATGCCTTTGTCTCTTCTATGAGCCTTCGTTTTTCTGTGAGAAGCTTCTTCTTCCTCTTCTTATTATTCTGATAACATAGATGCAATGTATTCATAGGTTGAGTCAAGATTATGCTCTAATACCACTGTAATATTCCAAAATGGAAAAGACAGGAATATAAAAAATATGCAGCATTCCGAAGAAAGCAAAACAAGGATATAACACTGAAATCTAGAAAATTCCGGAATATATGTTGCAGCTGAAAATTACATTAAGATATGATAAATATGATCAAAAATAGCTGATTTCTATCATTATAAACAAAATATAATATGAATGTACATAGTGCTCGAAAAGGAATGCACTCAAGCCACAAGATGGTTGAAATACACTAAAGAAACCAAGCACTGGAAATGTTGAGTTGCTTCTGTTGTTGTTGCTGGAAACTACTACTTATGAGGAGAAGAACCATGTACAGAAGGTTGTTAGAGTGCTCAAAATGATCCAGGATTTTAACCATGGATTCTACTCAAACAACCAAGAAAAATCGAGAAATGGTTTGGCCAGATTTTAACTTTGGATTTTCGGCCCTTTTTTGGTTGCCCACTACAACAACTCACTAAAATAACGCATATTTGGACTGGAAAAGTGTTGTAGGGTATAAAATAATCTTGGAATGATTCCAAATATGTAAAATAATCCCAAGGGGCTCCTTTACTGGCTTCCCAATGGAAGAAAACTTTCCTCCACTACAAAACTAGCTCATAAAACACCCAATACAATCTTACACTGCTGCACCCTGCAACTCAACACATCTCTCAACAGAAACTGCATTGTACCACAAGAATGAAGCATGGCCTAAAACCTGAATGTGGAAATATAGTGAAAAATCTCTTCCTATGAGGCCTCTCAAGGATAGAGGTGGATTCCCGATCAGGAACACCCTGTGCTAAACAACATTGCAATCTTAGCTAAACAACATTGAAATCTTAGATAAACAGATGAAGAAGGCTTATATGTCTAAACAGACCATATAATCAAAACATAAACATATCATAACATGCCTAATATGGCTGTCATCATCCTCCTTTTATAAGAAATGAGCTTCCAAACCCTAAGCCCCATCCATTAATGACACTACTTCGATGCAATGTGTCTCAATCTAAAATAGTGTTGCCCCTCATTGACTACCACTCCTCCATGATAGCACTGTTGATTTGGTCAAAGTTGACCTAGTCCACATGCTCTAGCCCTTGTTCACGCCTTAGGGTGCTTTATTAAGCTGAAAAGATGATCCACTTTCACATGAGAAGTGGTTTTATTCCTAATAAAGAGATTTATGGGTCTCCATACCCACTTATTCATCAAAAAAGAAAAAAAACTTAGATTTTAATATTCCAATTAGCTGCATGCTAATTTAGGAATATTACATATCCTCCGGATGAAAGGTTGTCCCCTCCACTAAATAAATCACCTCCCAAATCACACACCGCAACCACCCATGCAACTCCTCCCTAAAATAATGCAGATCTAGACTGAAACCATGTTGTAGGGGATAATATCACCTTGGCATGGTTCCAAATATGTCAATAAATCACAAAGGGATTCTTTACTGGCCTCCCAATGGAAGGAAACCTTCCTCCACTGAAAAACCAGTTTAGAAAACACCCAATACAATCCTCCATTGCTGCAGCCTGCATAAAGCACAACTCTAAGCATAAACTACATTGTTGAAGAAACCTATAACTTTTCCTTATGCTGGAATGTGGAAATTTAGTGCAAATACTTCTCCTGAGTAGGCACTCTAAGTCCCCTGAGGATGAAGGTGGGATTCCCACTCGGGAACACCCTGTGCTAAATAGCACTGCAATCTTAGGTAAACAATTGAAGAGAGCCTCAAGTCTTAACATACCATAAACAAAATAATAATCCAATCATGCCAACAATCGCTTCCATCCCCTTCCTTATATTCTTGGTGAGGTTCCTCACCTTGGGCCCCACTCATTAAATCCACTACTTCCCTGCATGGAGCCTCCCTGTAAAACTGCACTGTCCCATAATGAATGCCACTCCTTCCATACCAGCGCTGTTTGATTTGGTCAAGGTTGACCCAGTATTCCTACTCCAACCCCTTTTAACACATAAGGATATTAAATCTAGCTTTTAGATGACCTCTTCTCACATTAGGAGTTTTTTTATTCCTACTAAGGATATTTATGGGTCTCCATACCCTCTTAATCTTCTAACTATGAAGGAAAATAAAAAATTAATATTCCAATTAGCTGTATGCTAATTTAGGAATATCACAATCTTCCCCTACCAATTGTTGCTTGTCCCAGAGAAACTGCAAGGATACGATTGAATAGCATCCTCTCTTCCTCCTATAGCATCATCATATGATATGTTCATCCAATTAATAATATTCCCTCTCATTAATATGTCCCCAAGTTTCTCCTCCCAAGTGTATAAGTAAGCCTTTGGTGACAAATCGAAATGGCTCTCACCATGAAGTAGTGGGATATCCATGGAGGAAACTATATGTGGTCTATAGGCCTTCTTGATGCACGAAATTAGAAAATTATTGGGAACTTTCATTCCCATGTGAAGCTCCAAACCCCAAGCTATCATCCACACAAAGTGATTCACCCTCCAAAATGGTAACTCATGGAAAATCTCATCCACTTTTGGCTCCTGCAATGTAGGTGGGCTACATATATGAACATGATAGACCAAATGGCCTACCCCACACTGTCTCTCCCTACAATTGTGAAATGTGTAGAGCTGCTGTAGAATCTGGGCTGCAATAATATTTCCCTCAAGAGACAAAAAGGACAACTAGATCTAAAAATCCCCCTTCTCCAGTTTCATGATCCCAAACCATCCCATACACAGTGAATATCACATCATCACCATATGGTATCAAAATCAAGAAGATACTAAATGTCATGTGTAATTATGGATGATAGCAATGGTTTCTCCATTGGATACAACGTTGTTTTACTGACTGTTGTTTCAAAACATCATGTGGCAAGTTGTCTCCCAACAAATTGCTAGTTGTGCATGATTTCTCATCTACTAAGAAGTAGTAAATGGTATTATATGTCAGATTAGAATGACAAGAATAATACAACAATTGCCCAATGCCATCCAATAAATGGCTTCCTCCATCACTGATATTGGTCTTAGAAAGACCATGAAGCCAAAATAGAAATTTTCCCTCTTGTGGAGAAATGCACTGCACATATATGGAAAGAGAATGAAAATATTTTGTTAAGTGAACAATGAACACAAAAATTCCATTCTTACCATGCCTTGTGAGTAGGTTGAAAATGAGGTCCATGGATGAGCCTCCCCACAAGAATCCTCTTATATTTGTCTGAAAATTTAAGGGATGCATACTCCCCTTCGAACACTCCATCAATAGATACATACTCCCAAGTGATAGCATTGCTAGCCTTTGTGATAGGGCTCTTGTCACCACATGACTCCATTCTTTGACATGCCACATGCCAAAGTCATCCACCATCATGCTGCTATATGTGGAGAGACTCCTCCATATGTGGAAGTAGCTCCCAATCCTCCAATACTAAAGGGTATCCCCTTGCACCCTGACTGTGTCATCCTCTACCTATGAAATATCATGCAAAGTATGGGAGAAAATAAGCCCATACTCTCGCAAGAGTATTCAAAGCAACAATAGCTCTTGCTACCTCCTCACACCTCCATCATACAAACCATGGAGTAAAAACATGATGATTGATGTGAAGAATGCGTCATCATCCCAATGCATCCAAACTCCTTGCTTCCATATGATGCAAGTGTCATTCCATGTCCCAACTACTAACACACCCTGAACGATAGGGTATGTTACATGATGGCCAAACTCTTTCAAGAGTAGCTAGCGTAGCATTTCCTCCTATTGCCTAGTGTCATAGATCTGCAAGTGGCTCACCAGCCTATTTCTCATCAACATCACCCATCCAACCAATGGTGAGTGTTTGATGTCATGATCTACATGGGTATTCCTCCAATGGAGAATACCATCCTCCCAAATCAAATCAATATCTCCACATTTCATGGGATGTTGAAGTGCAGCCTCCTGGAGATCTCCACATGAAGACCACTCATCAATGACCACGTTGGATCCATATGGATCCAAGTATACTGAAGGAAAAATGCTCTCATTGAACTGTGAAGTGCTCATCAAGAAATATCCATCATAATAATGGGAGATAATATACCTCTCATCAACCATCTGCCTATCCCCTACTACACATGTACAATGGTCAGTGGAATGATCCAATAATGGTTGGGCCCCCAACTCATCATTGTTTCTCAATAACAGTGTTGTTGATCTCCATTATGGTGCATCTACTGTCTCATGATCATGCTCAATGCTCAACATATAGTTTTGCATTGGATTGGTTAGGACAATACTCATCCTATCCTCCAAAAATCTACACTCCAAACCAAAGAGTTGTTTGCAGCTCAATAATGAAATACTAGGATGAATGTATATCCCCTCCTTGATTCCATCAAGGGTCCTCTACACATTGATAGTCTGCTGCTCCAATTTAGCAGTGTGTTTTGATCCTAGGTCATGCAATGGCATGCCCCCACAACCCTCCATATGATGTGCTGAAATAAGAAAAAGTGGAAACATTTTCATACCTTGGTTTATATTGGGAACATATTGTACTTATACAAGGGTTCCTCCCATCGGTGTGATGACTTCCCCAACCACTGGTGATGATGATGGATACTCCTCTACTGCTACATGAGTGCTGGAATAAGTCTCCTCCTCCTCATGCATCTCTTGAATAATGCATGGGACTCTAAATATCAAGAGATCAAGACCACTTTCCAATGATGCAAGTGTTCCTTCTCCTGATGCAAGTTCTCCTACAACATGTGGTGTTGGAAGTTTATTTTCCTCATGATTTCTTTTGTCAAGCTTCTTTATCAGCCTTTGAGTAAAATCTACATATGCAGTCACTCTTGCATGACTCAAATGGCTGAACCACCAAATTTTTTCTTCACCCTCAAGGTGTAGTGCTGCAATCTCAACAACTTCTCTTTCTACTACTAGATGTAGCAGGAAGAATGCATCCAACTCCATTCCCCAAGCCCTTGCTATGCATGTGGATGGCCCATAAAATGTAGACAATAGAAATCTATTATGCTTTCTCCTTCCATAACTGTAAGGTATCCTCTCTTCTTTGAGCTGAATGAATTGTGGGAGAGTTAGATTCTCCTTAAAAGCTCTTGATTGAGATTTATATTATGAAAGATACTCACTTAGAATCTCATGATCTAATTTTCCTCCATCTCCATGTATTTCACCTTCCTCTTCAAAGAAGGTAGAAATAGTATATTTCTTTCAATTTCTATGCAATACTAATTTTTTCTTCTGCTGATAGGAAGTGCATGGACCTTCCTCATCTTGAAAACCTATTGTGGTTTCATTTCTTCACTCCATTCTTTTTCTCTTGACCTCCTTGGTGAGGTCCCTCGTAGATCTGAAAAGAGATGAGATAAAACTCATTCCTTCCATCATTATCATCTCTTTCTCCTTCTTCTTATTCTACTGATAGCATAATGGCTGAGATCCACAAGCTGAGCCAAGATTATGCTCTGATACCACTGTAATATTCCCAAATGGGGAAAGCAACAATATATGAACACAATAATGGAAATAGAAATGTAAGTCAATGCATAAACACAGGAGATGAATATGGAACCACTTTATTCAGAAAATCAATAGCAAATAAACATAATACATTGAGGCACAAATCATACAATAGGAGAAAACAAGCCTCCCATGAATAATCACTTTAAAAAGTGAGTTGTTGCTACTAAAAAAAATGCCAGAGAACTTGCCGGAGAGCTGCTACATCACAATCATAAAATGCATAGCTAAATCTAGAGATCATACAATGATAAAAATATTTATGTATGCCTCAAAATATGTTAGACCAATCCAACCTAGGCATTATATCACCTTTCGAAGACAACCCAATAGGGTCTCTAGAAAATACATAGAATATACAAATGTGAGCTACAACCCTCAGGATGAAGGTTTGCTACAAAAATAGAAATGAGAAGATATGGTTGAAGCTGATGTAGAGTTATTTATCTCTTCTCCAATAGATCCTCCAGATTAAAGGTTGTCCCCTCCACTGAAGAAATCACCTCCCAAATCACACACTGCAACCACCTCTGCAAATCCTCCCTAAAATAATGCAGATCCAGACTAAAATTGCACTGTATGGGATAATATCACCTTTTCTTGGTACCAAATATGTCAATAAATCCCAAGGGGTTTTTTTAATACCCTCCCAATGGAATGAAACCTTCCTCCACTGACAAAATAGTTCAGAAAACACCCAATACAATCCTCCATTGGTGCACCCTGCAACACATCACAACTCTAAGCATAAACTACACTCTTGAATAAATATGTAGTTTGGCCTTATGCTCGAATGTGGAAATGTAGGGCAAATACTTCTCCTGAGTAGGCACTTGAAGTCCCCTGAGGATGAAGGTGGGATTCCTGTTCGGGAACACCTTGTACTAAATAACACTGCAATCTTAGCTAAACAGCTGAAGAGAGCCTCAAGTCTTAATAGACCATAAACGAAATAAGAATCCAATCATGCCCACAATGGCTACTATCCCATTCCTTATATTATTAGTGAGCTTCCTTACCTTGTGCCCCACACATTAAAACCACTACTTCCCTGCATGGAGTCTCCCTCCAAAAATGCGTTGTCCCACAATGAATGCCACTCCTTCTATACCAACTTTGTTTGATTTTGTCAAGGTTGACCCAGTCTTCCTACTCCAACCCCTTTTCACACATAAGGGTCTTCAATCCAACTTTTAGATGACCTCCTTTCACATTAGGAGTGTTTTTATTCCTACTAAGGATATTTATCGGTCTCCATACCATCTTATTCTTATAACTATGAAGCAAAATAAAAAAATTAATATTCCAATTAGTTGTATGCTAATTTATGAATATTACAAATGGGAATTCACATCGCACATTGATGTCATCGATCCCCCTGAAATTTGACATCAACACTAGTTTTCATGTCAAGGTGGTATTGTACTTCATAGCCACCACACTTTATCAAAATTAGTCAAAGACCTGTGTATCAGTAAGCATCTGTTTCAACAATTCTTAAATCATTGTCCACGGGAAGGTCCCTAGAATTAAAATACCCATGCATATATTAATGACCTCATCCAAAAGTGTTATTCCCAAACAATGCATGTGGGTGCCACATTCAGCCTATTTGTTCAAAGAAAAAATTCCCTTAATGGCATCAGTGCCAGTCCTCATCATCAACCAGTAGTAGGTTACCTACCACAATGTGACTTGACAGAACCAATATCTCTCAAATTATATTAACTAGTCATCTTCATAAGCATGAGACATGCCCAACTCGTAGAAACATTTCTTATTTTATCACTTGCAAGATTCAAACAGAGCATGGTTACTTTTCGTTAGTATGAATCTTAATCGCAAGCACACGAAAAAGGCTCACTTTAGCTGTGCACAACAAACAACCCTAACAACAAAGGTCGCCGCCAATATATTTAGATCTGCAATTATTTGCCCAAGATAAATGTTGCAAAATCTAGATCTATGCATTAAAATATATTAAGCAGTAAATAAAAGCAAGAGTTTCTCCATGCATCCAATAGACAAGAAAATATTGTTTTAAAGAATATTTTGTATTTTTTGACACCTGGGAAGGGAACATAGAAAGATGCTACCAGTCCCCCTCAATGGGATTGGTTCTTATAAGTCCTCAGATCTTCAGATCTAAAATCTCTCTCTTGATGGTGTAGAAAACCCAGACAAAAAATGGAACTCAAAGGGAGCTCACAAGAAAACTGGTAGCAAAATATGACAATGATGGAGGATCAAAGTCAGACCAAAAGTATAGATCCAGAGTGATCTTTAGGCAAAAAAAGGTAGTGAGTGAATGGAAAAACCCTTCTATTTATAAAAAAGATATTGAGTTAGTCTAGATATCGGTGCATAATTAAAATATTATTAACCAAATCAACATCCAACTTTTATGAATATTTTATTATATTTGTTGGAGGAAAAAGGGATTTGACTTTGACCAAATCCCTTTATTTGTAAAAAAAAAAAAAAATGACTTATTTATTATTTTAAGGATGTGGTTGAGTAATAATTAAATAAATAATGATTTATTCAATTATTTATAAATGATTTAGTCAAATTTAAAAAGGAATATTATTTAAATAAGGCTTAAATAATTATTCCAAGAAACTATTAATATAAATAATGATTTATCTAATTAATTTTCCTGTTTTGGGTTAAATATGACCAGGAATATTAATTATACTATTATTTAACTAATTATTCCTTGAGGAAAATAAAAAAATATGGATTTATTCAATATTTCCTCATGGGGTTTCTTGTTTAGACCATAAAAAACTTAATAAATGTGGTTTACTAAGTTATTTTTCATAGTGAAAGCAATTTTACTTAGGGTAAAATTGGTCTTACATGGTGTACTTTGGTCCATCTAATAGTAACAGGTTAGATGACCAAAAAATGGTGTAACATATTTCCCCCCAATGTGTGACCGTTAGGAGCTAATCATATGATCGAAGTACACTGTAAGAACTCAATCACTAGACACTGAAGGGGAAGTCAAAGAGAGAAATATAAGGTAGACCAAAGCACTAGAGGAATAGACTCTGAGGAGGTGAGACTTATAGGTGTGACAAGTCACTGTTATGAGTGAGTACCTGTGTTATAGGCAGTGGGGGAGGCATTCCTATGCACGCCAAGACAAAGTACAAAGAATAATGCATCCAGTAAACAAGGGACTGAACTATATAGTACATGTTGGCATAAACATGAGCTAGATGAAAATATGATAATGAATCCCACATACATATTGTGCCTGGGATAATAGCTAGAACTTGTACAATAATATATGAGTACATGAGATATAAATACAACCAAAGTGCCCTTGTAAACTGGAAAGGGCTCTGAAAATTTGATGGATACATGCAAATAAAAAGACACTGCAAGAAGCTGAGGCCGATATCATCAAATCTATGGAGCTGCATAAAAGGCTGTAATGAAGAGGTCATCAGGGCATGTCGGTGGCTACCTGAAGGGCCACCCCCTCATGAGGTTTGAAACATCTCACGCACACCTGGGAATCACTGGTACAATTTGTTTCACCACTGAACCATCAAGTATATGGATCTCAATCATGTTGTAAGGAGCTAGAGCTGAGAAAAAATCAAGTCAAAGGGGGATAAGGAGTCCCTTTTCCTGATTCGAGGCACCGAACAAGAGTGGAATTTGGAACCAAGGTACATCGCCTGCTAGACCTGTCTTCTGGAATGAATGATCTAATTTTAAAAGAAGGAGGTCCGCCATAGGTGATTCAATAAGAGATCCTCAACTAAGGCATGAGAGAAAATAGTAGAACGACTGACAGACTGACACCTGGGATGATGGTGGAATGGGGGGTGATGAGTAGCGGGCTGATGACTTCCCTTGTTAGAGCATGAAGGGCATGGATGACCTGGCAGTAATTGACACGATAACAAAGGGGATAGGGGATAGTATGACTTAAGGCCATAATTTGTGACATGAGAGAGAAATCAAACAATGAAGGATGGAGGAATATAGCGGGATACAAAGGGGCTCGAGATAGACTCGATGGATGTGATGACGACTCAACTCAAATGCTCTAAACAAGGGCAACTTGATGATGCTGCCACACAGAAAAGGTCCATTGGGGACCATAAAATCATGAGTACAAGTGTTGCAAGTGAAGATGTTTTATTTTTAGGAGTGGTGAAGTGACCCTTCTTGGAAAAAATGTGTCATGGTGAAGTATCAAATCACAAAAAACTAACAGATACCCATTTGAGAACTCGGTGAGAGCTTTCCAATGGTTCAAACAATTTTTTGTAACTGAGCTACGGTTTGGCAGCAACAGGTGAAAGAAAAATCTGGGGTTTCTCTTTTAAAAACCCATTTTCCCTCCAAAGTCAGTTATTTGCAAGTGTAGATGTGGTGAATGTAGAGATGAGAGAAGGTCCTAAATCTTGTGGCGATCGTAGTGGATAGAAAGACTGTTGGAATCAAGATTCGCTAGTTGCAAGTAAGAGGCCTAACCCTAATATTTCGTTTTAGTGGATTGAAAATTAAGTTTAGGTACCCAGAGCTCATGACCAGGCCAGGTCGCACTTTCTGGGGTCTGTTGTGTGATCTGGTCCATTGGGGTTTCAGTGTTGTTTTTGGCTGAGAGTTAGGATTTTTATGGTTGAGGGGCATAGGTTCCCCCAAGCATGTCGTGTTCATGCTAAAATGTATTTATAAAAATGGGAGTCTAAACTCATTTTTATGATGTGGTGCAGCATTTGTTTTTGTTATGGTTATGTAGTTCAAGAAGGGGAATGGAGGATTACCAATCTATTTTGTTACTGCATATATGAAGCAAATGGACTAAGTTTCTTGGTTGGAATACATGGTGTCACTATCCCTAAGAGTGGATTTGGAGATAATGAACTGGTGCCCTCCTAGAAAACCCACATGTAAGTCAACAACAATCTGTAGGGGATTGGGTTGCTAATGTAAGATGAAGGAATGATGAGGGGTATCATCTCTAGAGTGATATGAATTGATATGAGACTCTAGAGATTCTTCTAAATGGGGAAGAATAAGGGTACTATAGTCAACACGACCAGATACACTAGGAGAGTTGTGGAGAATTACTTCTCCTGTTCTCTCAAATATGTATGCCCCCTTACCCAAACATTGGGTGTCAATGTAATGGCCACAAGGTGTACGTGGTTAGAATGCATGGGTTCTATGTAAGGGGGGATAGATAAAGTCAAGGGTGGTGACTACTTCCATAATGTTGTCATTGTAATAGAATATGGGGTGACTGGTGGAAGAAAGACCACATGACTTAGTGAAGCTACCTAACTCATCATCATGAGAAGAGAGGTTCACATGCACATAGTAACAAGGGGTGGCCAAGAAATAAGTAGATGAAGAATCCACCGATGTTGAGCCCAAGGTGATCATTAAAGGGAGGTCAACCAAAAGAGAAGGGGAAGTCTTAGGGGGGTCTTCCACTATGGATCTCGTAGATGATGACAAGTAGTGGACAGTGGCTGAAGACCCGACATTTCGACATCCAGATGGGGGTTGTCTATATGAGTGGATGTGTCCTATGGTTATGCTGAAGAAAATCATGTAAATAAGGGAGTGGTGGACTTGTTGCGCTTGGCCTCGAATGGGCGAACTGTCGCTAGAGAGGTGCGAAAGTCCTCGAGGCAGGGACAAAGGTGGGTATAATGGCCATGGAGATCACACAAAGCACAAGGGTGTTTGGTGTGAATAGTCTTGGGGTTCTTAGCTACAGTCGAGGAATGAATAGAGGTTTTCGAGACCGTCGACCTAGGGAACGCGACATTAACCATGGGCTTGAGATGAGGCAATTTAGGACAATTATTGGTGGCATGACTGACAACATCACACAAAGCACATGGGGGTTACACTTTGTAGGCTGAGGAGGAGTAGGGTTTGTCAGGGAGGCCTTGTCCTTATATGCCTTCTTGCGAGCTTTTCCCCCTCACCCGAAGCTTTCTCAACAAAATAAGGTTCATGTTGAGGTGGCTGAGGCACGGTAGTATCGGGAGGGGTCATGGGTACTAGTTGAACCAGGGTCAAGGCAAGATAAGGTTTGGGGTGACCAGGTGGGGTAGCGGCTGGGGGATCGATATACCAGACAAGAATCCCCAGGATTAGGTGAGGAAGGGATAAGGTGGCCATGACAAGTACCAAGAACACTCCATAAGGGGGAGGTAGGAACGGTATCTGACCGGAGGGGTAATGGCCAGGCGAGACGACTCTAAGATGGTTAAGGCTATGAGGAACTGTACCAGGAGGGTAAGTAGGCTCATGGATACTAGATGTAGGTGAAGGGACAGGAGGAGGTGGTCCAGAAGGTTCAGTCAAAGTGCAAGGAGCAGGTTGCGGAGGGCGGGGTTACTGACTAGCTGAAGCAAGCCGCTTAAGGGAAGCTCGACACGATTGCATCATGCAAACATTCGATGAGCTAGGATCAGAGATAGGAGGAGGGAGACCAGGGAATGAACCAAGCAAAGAGGAGTCTTTGTAGACTCTGAGTGACACACTAGTTAATGGGTTGACGTTTTCCTTATTGGCCACCGAAGAGATGATGGACTCAAGGGAGGTCCGAGACTTTGGTTCGTAATATGTTAACAGGTCAATGGTGACTACCTTTCCATTATGGGGAAAGGACATATTGCAGTGAAACATAGATGGTACAACATACATCGCATATATGTAGCTACAACCCAATAGAATGTTGTAATCAAAGGGGGCATCAATGACTTCTAAATTAATGCAAACAGTCTTGCCTGCGAGAGTAATATGACAATTGTGGAACATGCCAATGTTCTTGGAGGAGTGGCCATCCAACGCTTGGAGGGAGATAGTGGAAGGGTCCAACCTAGGTGATCCAAGTTGCTACCAAACCGAAGCAAACATCACACAGGTGGATACCCCCTCATTAATGATATAACGTGAAAAGCATGATTGGAGGAGTTCCAGTGTTGAGATGGAAGCAGGAGATTGCACCAACTCATCTGCTATACTATATGAATGGGAAGCTTTGCCAGAAGCAGCATTTCAGCGTAATCGTCCCTTAGGGATCTTGGTATGAACCTCTACCTTAGGCCGAGGGATTTGTAAAGGACCATTGGTTGTCAAAAGAGGCTCTGTAGAACCTGAAGAAGGGTGCTCGGGGGTAGACGTAGCGGGAGGCTTGTTGTACTGACAGGATCGAGTCTGAAGGTTGTGGTCAACGATAATGGGTTGGTCAGAGTTCATCATGAGAATATAGTAATCGAAGGTACGAGATGGAGGAGGTTGATTGGTTGCCTGACCTTTAGGTGGTTGGGTAGCCACAAATCATTGCTAAAGGAAAGGATTAGTAAACACAGCTTGCTGACAAGGCAGAACATTGGTAGGGACGGAAGGGGAGGCTTGTTGTCCTCATGATGCTACTTGAGTCTCCCACATCTTCCACATCTATGGTAAAAGAGGAAAATCATGGGTGTAATGACCATAGACACCACAATATGAACAAGTATTATTCATGTGAACAGGCCTGTCCTACTTGGGCTGAGTGCCCTATTACTTGTTAGCAGTGTTAGGTGCATTACCTTAGGGATTAGGTCCAGGATTACTGGGGGCAGATTGATTTTTAGTGCCTTTCCTCTTATTTTTTGGAAGTAGTAGGATTATTCGCGCTCTGTTGTGCATACACCTGCACCTGAGGGGGCAGTGGCTACTATTGTGGGGGCTAAGAAGGCAAGGGAGGCGGGGGTGCTAATGCTTGGGGAGCTAGAGCACCAAGCTATGGAGGTCGAGTAACATTGTGGTAAACAGTTTGGGAAAAAGGAGGAGGCATGTTGTATCCTGGATACATGCTACCGGGAGGGGGAAAAAAGCAAGAGGTGTTGTCCCCTCCCTGAGGGAAACCATAGATCATTGGAGGCTAAGTGTATGGATGAGAAAGAGCTCCAATGATACCATCGGCGGCATGGGATGCCCCCGGTGAGTTGGCACCACCGAGTCTAGGGAGATCAGGTAGAATGATATAAACATTACCCAACTAATCATAGATTAGGTCATATTTTAAAGCAATCTGGAAAGCAACTTCCTTGGTTTGAGGGAAATGTGATGTGACATATTTTCCTATAGTAGGCAAAAGGGATCTAAGGAGCCAGTCCATGTATACATGGTCTTTGAAGGTAGGGGCTCGACATAGTCTCTTTCTTCTCCTCCATTCGTGGACATGATTGGATAGGTGTGTCACAGACGATTAACGAAAAGAAGTCAAAAGTTCGGTATGAGTGTCATAACGAAGGGGAATATAGAAATAAGACAGAAAATACTAGGAAAGAGTCGCAAAAGTGGTATGAGAGAAGGAGGCCTGATCAACATACCACTTAGAAGCTTTGCTGATAGGCATACATTGGATCAAACAAATATGGATAGAGTCATCAGTAATGGAGTTAGATGAAAACCACATGTGGAAATATCAAACATGGTTTGTAGGATCTTCTCCAACAAGACCTTCAAACTTGGGGATGTCGGAAGGGAGCTTGGTTGGCATAGCAGGCCAATTGGTGTCATGGTGTATAAGGTCATTGATCAACTGGTTAAAATCGAGAAGACTGAGGCATGCAATATAGGGAAGCAAGGGAGCAGCTAGGGTAGTTCTTGTTGCAGTCCCACTAGTAGTATATTGTGACATTAGGCTAGGGCTACAGGAAAGCGTGAGGTCACAGAACGAGAAATGGTGAAGGTGATAGGGGAGAGGCGGGGACATAAATAGAAGGGAACAATAAACTAGAAGAGGAGTCGGAATACGGACTCCGGTGGAGGAGTAACTCGAATCTGCGCGAGAGGAGTGATATTCCTCTAGAAAACCGGCAGTGAAGGCCAAGAAGTCTCCCGGGATAAGCGCGCGGGGCGCGATGATGAGAGAAAAAAAGACACAAAGGGAAGAGATATCAACAAGGGCAAGGAGGTTGTTGAGAATGCGGCAGGGAAAAATGATGGAGCTTAGTGAAATGAAATCGCCTTCACTAAGTGGGCCCGCAGGCTATTTTTGGCGCAAAGTCTATTTTTAGACTATGTCTATATTTAGACATATGGAGCATGGTCCAGGGGTTGCAGTATGTTATTCTTGGAGTATTGGTCATGTTGGTAAAAATAGATGGACCTCTATTTTTGTGACCTATAGGTCGATAGGTCGATGTCTATTTTTAGACTGCCTATCCTAAAAATAGGGAAATCAAATATTATTTACCCTTAATAATATTTAGACTCTAAAAAACAGTTTACTCTCTTGGAGCACTTCAGTTCGAGCCTTGGAAGTGGCTCATGCATCTGACAGAGGAATTACACTATTCCCAAGGGTTTTATGGCATCATGCATGGTTGACTTCAGTTAGGACTTCAGTGGCAGAAGTTTGGTGGAGTTAATGAGACAGCTAGTGGAGTTGTGTTCTGTTTATTTTAGTTGAACTAGTTGAGATTAGTTTAACTAGCTAATAAATTAGTTATGAGTGGATTGAATTAAATATTATTTAATTCATTAATTAGTAACTCATTATTCAACTCAAGAACACATCAGTTCACTACAATGCATGATCAGTTCAGTGGAGACCAGTGAAAGAAGTAGATGAAAGGGTGGAGTTAGCTATCAGTGGCGACATCAGTTGTGCATGAGATTTGCACCACACTTGGAGGATTTGTCCATGAAAATTGCGCAGTCAAGCCAAGGAGATTCAAACCTTGGATCTCTATATAGACAGGCCTAGATTGCGCAATAGAGGCAAGGCAATTGGCGGTGAGTTTTGAACCAGTAACCTGTTCAAAACTGAGCTAGATTGTGGGTAACTGTATGAGAAAGTACTGAGTACTTGTGAGGAGTATTGTATTGAGTTTGTTACTTGATTTCTCCATTATAATATACACAATAGCTGCGGGGTTTTTAGCTATAAGCTTTCCCCATACATACTGTGTTAATGTGTATGATGATTTGATGTGTTATCGCTTGATTTTATTTCCGCATGTTTGATGATATGAGTGGAAGAGATTATGTGTTGCATATAAATTCGAATTGTATGTGATCGGGATAGTCTCGGTGGATAATTAATCATTATTCAGCAAATTTCTACATGGTATCGGAGCTATTGAAGCAGAGATTGATCATCACAGTGATTACAAACTTATTTCGGTAGACAGAGTCTGCATGCGGGCCAGGTAGCCTCCGGATTCATCTTTCTTTGGAAAGTGAAAGGTTTGGTAAATGCCCCTTGCAGTCAATCTCTGTGCTAGAAATAATTTGTTCTCACAGATCTAGAGCGGCTGAGCTTTGAGGTGGAATTCGAAATTTTGCAACAGTTTTGTTTTCTTGGTGCCAGTGTTGAAAATGTCTTTCAACGGTTTGCGACTCGAATATGCTCTTGAAGGCAGTTCGAATTATGTTGCATGGAAGGATCGCATGGAAGCAGTATTAGAAGATAATGGTCTGAAGGAGTTCATAGATACAGATGTCCAAAAGCCCACTGATCCTGCTGAAGTCGATGCATGGCAAAAGAAGATGGCGAAGTGTCGAAGGATCCTGTTGGAGGGCGTCAAGGATCATATTGTATCCAGCCTGCATGGAAAGGCTACACCATATTTAATGTGGAAAGCTTTGACGGATCTATTCCAGAGTAAGAGCGACCAAAGGAAGCTGGCGCTCAAAGATAAGCTCAGGAACATCAAGATGGAGAGAGGCGACAGTGTCGCAAAATACCTCACGAAGTTCACTCAATGCAGAGATGAGCTGGGAAGTGTGGGGGTGACTGTCGAAGACGAGGACATGGTCGACCTAGCTCTCCTTGGTCTTCCGAAGGCTTGGCACTCATATCAAGATAGTGTCAATGGTCGGGAGAAGCTGCCGGGATGGGAGCGCCTTTAGGCGGATCTCATGCAGGAGGAGATAAGGAGGACTACTCGAGATGGATCTTCATCAAAGGGACGGTGTGGTTCTTGGACGGCGGTGCGTCATTTCATATGACGGGAGATCGGGAGTTGTTCTCAGATCTGGAGGACAAGGATTTGGGTATGCACATCGAGATGGGCGATGACGGTAGATACAGTGCGACTGGTATCGGTACCGTATCCTTTCAGAGGGAGTCTGGTAAACCCTTTGTCTTAAAGGATGTCATGCATGCACCTGGATTGAAGAAGACTTTTGATCTCTTATGTGTAGATAACCTGGAGGATAGAAGGGGAGACATGATAACTGGTCTTCAGCTGAGGAGAAAGCTTCCTGCTGTTTGTAGACTCTGAGGCTCCGGAAGACAGAGGCTCAGTTAAGAACCTTTGTCGATTTGCGAGGAGTAGATGGAAGTGTTTGTGCAGCTATGGCATCTGGCTGGCGGGGGAAGAAGTGGTGGCGGGATGATGAGGAAGCAGTGGCATAGAGATTGGGCCACCTTCACCATGGAGCTTTGAAGATTAACATTGATTTCTGGGCTTCTTTAAGGGCACCCTGTGACTAATTGATGCAAGAGTTTACTTTAAGTATGTAAAAGCCTTTCACGAGAAGGATAATCAATACGACGATCCTTGAGAGGATTCTGAGGCATTGGTCCTTTCTCGGTTAGCCCGGCAATGAAAACATGATATTATGATCTTTGTTGATGATTTCTCTCAAAAGTGCTGGATCTTCTTCATGCAGAAGAAGAGCGATACATTCGTGAAGTTCTGTGAGTTTAAAGCACTGGTCGAGAAGGAGTCGGGGAAGAAGGTGATTGCTCTAGGGAGTGATAACGGTGGTGAATTCATCTCGGCTGAATTCAAGGAGTTCTGCAGCGCAGAAGGGATTCGGAGAGAGCTCATCGCACCCCATAACCCACAGCAGAACGGGATGGCTGAGCGGAAGAACAGAACGATCGTGGGTGCTGCACGGGCGATGTTGCATGATCAGGGCCTACCCCTTCACTTGTGGGTTGAGGCATGCAATACAGCAGTGTATGTGCAGAACCATTGTCCTCACAAGGTTCTTGGCATGAGTACACCGGAGGAGGCTTATTCTGGCAAGAGGCCTGATATTTCCCATTTGCGGATTTTTGGTTCTCCTGTCTACATGCATGTGACGAAGGATGCGAGAAGGAAGCTGGATCCAACTGCTGAGGTTGGAATATTTGTGGGATACACTGATACACCTCACAACTACCGGGTGTATTTGTCAGACAGTCGCAAGACTGTTGTGCGACGGGATATAAAATTTCAGGAGGAGAAAGCCATGCAGTGTTCGCTTGAGAGGGAGCTACACTTGCATGCAGATGAGGAGCTGTTAGTTCCTAAGGAGGAGCTTCCGGATGTGGATCAGCCACAAGAGGAGGTTCAAGAGGTGGAAGAAACCACCCATGCAGCGCCAACCATCAGAGGGTGCATGTGCACTACAGAAGCTGAGCGACTGGCTCGGGATGCAGAGAAGGTTGTAGGACCACCTACAGCACAGCGCAGACAGAGACAGTCACCGGATCGGTACACTGGATACATGGCTCTGGTGAGTCAATGTGTTGTGACGGAGCCATCCTCTTTTGAGGAAGCTGTGGAGGAACCCGCATGGGTTGATGCCATGATCGAAGAATATGATTCGATCGTCAGGAACAGTGCATGGGAGATTGTCCCAAGACCGGGTGGGAAATCAGTGGTGGGTTCGCGATGGATCTACAAGGTGAAGCAGGCGGTTGACGGGAGTGTGGAGAAGTACAAGGCGAGATTTGTCGCCGTAACTCACGGATCGATGGGATTGACTATGAGGAGACTTTGCCCTTTATGCATGAGTACTCTTCCTCTGAGGCAGTCCTTGCTCTCTCGGCGCGGATGGGGTGGCACATTCTGTGGATGGATGTGAAGACTGCGTTCCTCAGCGGAGTCATTGAGGAGGAGGTGTACATAGAGCAGCCTGAAGGTTTCGAGATCTTCAGCAGTGAGTCACATGTGTGTCGACTCAAGAGAGCACTGTACGGGCTGAAGCAAGCACCTCATGCTTGGTACACTCGGATAGACAGCTACTTCACCGGGCTTGGATTCTCCAAGAGTGAGGCGAATCCAAACCTGTACCAGATTGTGGTGGAGGGGAAGCTGTTGATCATCGTACTGTATGTAGATGATCTGATTTTGACTGGCGATGAGCAGTTGATACTTTCATGCAAGGAGGATCTTGCACGAGAGTTTGAGATGAAGGACTTGGGCATCCTTCATTATTTCTGGGATGGAAGTTTGACGGCCTTGATGGAGAATTTTGTTTCTCGGGCTCATATGCAGGAGTCTGAGTTCCTTTTAGAAATTTGCAAGCTGTTGACCTCCTCTTCCTAGTGGTTGGAGGAAGGAGGATGCTACTTCGACGGGTAGTGGATTCCTTTAATGCATCGACGGTTGGTGGGGTAAACATGTACGTGATACACGACCGGATATATGTATGCAATTAACCGGCTTTATAGCTATGGTGCGCTACAAGCTCTTTGGAAGAAGCGGGGCAAGCATGTATTAACGCTATATCGAGCACATCGGGATATGGTTCATGAGTACGAACGGGAGGATCGATTGACCACATGGCTTCACGAGATTGGCCCATCATATCAGAGATTGTGTTCAGCGGAGAATCATGATTCTTTCATATGTTCCCACGGAGGATCAGGATGCCGACATCCTGACGAATGCGCTCACCAGGAGCAAGTTCGAATTCCACAGAGGTAGGATAGGGGTTGCAGTTAATCCATATCTTACTGAGAGGGAGTGTTGAAAATGCAGCAAGATGATGGAGCTTAGTGAAATGAAGTCGCCTTCACTAAGTGGGCCCGCAGGCAAATTCTGGCGCAAAGTCTATTTTTAGACTATGTCTATTTTTAGACATATGGAGCATGGTTTGGGGATTCCAGTTTGAGATTCTTGGAGCATTGGTCATGTTGGTAAAAATAGATGAGACTATATTTTTTAGGTCGAAGAGGTCGAAGGCTATTTTTAGACTGCCTCTCCTAAAAATATGGAAGTCAAATATTATTTACCCTTAATAATATTTAGACTATAAATAGCAGTTTACTCTCTTGGAGCACTTCAGTTTGAGCTACGGATGTGGCACATGCAACTGCCAGAAGGAAATACGCTTTTCTTATGGGGTATTGAGCTCATGCATGGTTGACTTCAGTTAGGACTTCAGTGGTAGAAGTTTGGTGGAGTTAATGAGACAGATAGTGGAGTTGTGTTATGTTTATTTTAGTTGAACTAGTTGAGATTAGTTTAACTAGCTAATCAATTAGTTATGAGTGGAGTGAATTAAATATTATTTAATTCATTAATTAGTAACTCATTATTCAACTCAAGAACACATCGGTTCACTACAGTGCATGATCAGTTCAGTGGAGACCAGTGAAAGAGGTAGATGAAAGGGTGGAGTTAGCTATCAGTGGCGACATCAGTTGTGCATGAGATTTGCACCACACTTGGAGGAATTTCCCATGATGATTGCGCTGTCAAGCCAAGGAGATTCGAACCTTGGATCTCTATATAGACAGGCCTGGATTGCGCAATAGACGCAAGGCAATTGGCGGTGAGTTTTGAACCAGTAACCTGTTCAAAACTGAGCTAGATTGTGTGTAACTTCATGAGAAAGTACTGAGTACTTGTGAGGAGTATTTTACTGAGTTTGTTACATGATTTCTCCATTATAATATACATAATAGCTGCGGGGTTTTCAGCTATAAGCTTTCCCCATACATACTGTGTTAATGTGTATGATGATTTGATGTGTTATCGCTTGATTTTATTTCCGCATGTGTGATGATCTGAGTTGAGTGGAAGAGATTATGTGTTGCATATAAATTCGAATTGTATGTGATCAGGATAGTCTCGCTGGATAATTAATTATTATTCAACAAATTTCTACATGGTATCAGATCTATTGAAGCAGAGATTGATCATCACAGTGATTACAAACTTATTTCGGTAGACAGAGTCTGCATGCGGGCCAGGTAGCCTCCGGATTCATCTTTCTTCGGAAAGTGAAAGGTCTGGTAAATGCCCCTTGCATTCAATCTCTGTGCTAGAAATAATTTTTTCTCACAGATCTAGAGCGGTTGAGCTTTGAGGTGGAATTCGAAATTTTGCAGCAGTTTTGTTTTCTTGGTGCCGATGTTGAAAATGTCTTTCAACGGTTTGTGACTCGAATATGCTCTTGAAGGCAGTTCGAATTATGTTGCATGGAAGGATCGCATGGAGGCAGTATTAGAAGATAATGGTCTGAAGGAGTTCGTAGATACGGATGTCCAAAAGCCCATTGATCCTGCTGAAGTCGATGCATGGAAAAAGAAGATGGCGAAGTGTCGAAGGATCCTGTTGGAGGGCGTCAAGGATCATATTGTATCCAGCCTGCATGGAAAGGCTAATCCATATTTAATGTGGAAAGCTTTGACGGATCTATTCCAGAGTAAGAGTGACCAAAGGAAGCTGGCGCTCAAAGATAAGCTCAGGAACATCAAGATGGAGAAAGGCGACAGTATCGCCAAATACCTCACGAAGTTCACTCAATGCAGAGATGAGCTGGGAAGTGTGGGGGTGATTGTCGAAGATGAGGACATGGTCGACCTGGCTCTCCTTGGTCTTCCGAAGGCTTGGCACTCATATCAAGATAGTGTCAATGGTCGGGAGAAGCTGCCGGGATGGGAGCGCCTTTGGGCGGATCTCATGCAGGAGGAGATAAGGAGGACTACTCGAGATGGATCTTCATCAAAGGGAGCTGATGAAGAAAACTGCGCTTTGGTGTCCAAAGCTAAGAAAAGGAAGGGTAAGAAAACCTCTCATTCTGGAGCTAAGGGCAAGAAGCAGGATATGGCGAAAGTGAAGTGTTTTCACTGCCATGATCACGGACATTATGCTACCAATTGTCCAAAGAAGAAAAAGAACAAGCAAGCGGGAAGATCTGCAGATGGAGAAGCTTTGGCTTCACAGTTCGAGCTTGACTTTTCACTGATCGCATGCTTGGTTTCAAGTGTGTTAGGATCGGTGTGGTTCTTGGACAGCGGTGCGTCATTTCATATGACGGGAGATCGGGATTTGTTCTCAGATCTGGAGGACAAAGATTTGGGTGTGCACATCGAGATGGGCGATGATGGTAGATACAGTGCGACTAGTATCGGTACCATATCCTTTCAGAGGGAGTTTGGTAAACCCTTTGTATTGAAGGATGTCATGCATGTACCTGGATTGAAGAAGAACTTGATCTCTGTGGCGATGTTGGAGGATAAGGGGTATGATGTGGTCTTCAGCGAAGGAAAAGCCTTCCTGTGCAGTAAGACTACTGGAGAGACCCGGAAGATAGGGGTTCAGACCAAGAACCTTTATCAGTTGCAGGTAGATGGCTGCGCAGCTATGGCATGCAAGGCGGGAGAAGTGGTGAGCCGGGATGATGAGGGCGAACTGTGGCACAGGAGATTGGGCCACCTTCACCATGGAGCTTTGAAGATTCTGCAGCAGATTTCTACTGGGCTTTCTAAGGGCACCCTTGCGCAGTCAGATCAGTGCAAGGGGTGTACTTTAGGGAAGTATGTGAAAGCCACCTTTCACGAGAAGGATAGTCGCGCCACGACGATCCTTGAGAGAGTTCACACGGACGTGTGTGGTCCTTTCTCAGTTGCTTTGACAGCAAAGCACAAGTATTATGTGATCTTTGTTGATGATTTCTCTCGAAAGTGCTGGATCTTCTTCATGCAGAAGAAGAGCGATACATTCGCGAAGTTCTGTGAGTTTAAAGCACTGGTCGAGAAGGAGTTGGGGAAGAAGGTGATTTCTCTAAGGAGTGATAATGGTGGTGAATTCATCTCAGCTGAATTCAAGGAGTTATGCAGCGCAGAAGGGATTCGGAGAGAGCTCATCGCACCCCATAACCCACAGCAGAACGGGGTGGCTGAGCGGAAGAACAGAACGATCGTGGGTGCTGCACGGGCGATGTTGCATGATCGGGGCCTACCCCTTCACTTGTGGGCTGAGGCATGCAATACAGCAGTGTATGTGCAGAACCGTTGTCCTCACAAGGTTCTTGGCATGAGTACACCGGAGGAGGCTTATTTTGGCAAGAGGCCTGATATTTCCCATTTGTGGATTTTTGGTTCTCCTGTCTACATGCATGTGACGAAGGATGCGAGAAGGAAGCTGGATCCAACTGCTGAAGTTGGAATATTTGTGGGGTACACTGATACACCTCACAACTATCGGGTGTATGTGCCAGACAGTCGCAAGACTGTTGTGCGACGGGATATAAAATTTCGGGAGGAGAAAGCCATGCAGTGTTCGCTTGAGAGGGAGCTACACTTGCATGCAGATGAGGAGCTGTTAGTTCCTAAGGAGGAGCTTCCGGATGTGGATCAGCCACAAGAGGAGGTTCAGGAGGTAGAAGAAACCACCCAGGCAGCGCCAACCATCAGAGGGCGCATGCGCACTACAGAAGCTGAGCGACTGGCTCGGGATGCAGAGAAGGTTGTAGGACCACCTACAGCACAGCGCAGACAGAGGCAGTCACCAGATCGGTACACTGGATACATGGCTCTTGTGAGTCAATGTGTTGTGACGGATCCATCCTCTTTTGAGGAAGCTGTGGAGGAACCCGCATGGGTTGATGCCATGATCGAAGAATATGATTCGATCATCAGGAACAGTGCATGGGAGATTGTCCCAAGACCGGTTGGGAAATCAGTGGTGGGTTCGCGATGGATCTGCAAGGTGAAGCAGGCGGCTGACGGGAGTGTGGAGAAGTACAAGGCGAGATTTGTCGCCCGTGGCTTCTCACAGATCGAGGGGATTGACTATGAGGAGACTTTTGCACCTGTCGCAAGGTACTCTTCCATACAGATGATCCTTGCTCTCTCAGCGCAGATGGGGTGGCACATTCATCAGATGGATGTGAAGACTGCGTTCCTCAATGGAGTTATTGAGGAAGAGGTGTACATAGAGCAGCCTGAAGGTTTTGAGATCTTCAGCAGTGAGTCGCATGTGTGCCGACTCAAGAGAGCACTGTATGGGCTGAAGCAAGCACCTCGTGCTTGGTACACTCGGATAGACAGCTACTTCACCGGGCTTGGATTCTCCAAGAGTGAGGCGGATCCAAACCTGTACCAGATTGTGGTGGAGGGGAAGCTGTTGATCATCGTACTCTATGTAGATGATCTGATTTTGACTGGCGATGAGCAGTTGATACTTTCATGCAAGGAGGATCTTGCACGAGAGTTTGAGATGAAGGACTTGGGCATCCTTCATTATTTCCTGGGATTGGAGATTTGGCAGCGCATCGGAGGACTGTTTGTTTCTCAGGGCAAGTATGCCGGGGAGATTCTGGAGAGGTTCAACATGCAAGGCTGCAAGCCTATTGACACTCCTCTTCCTTGTGGTTGGAGGAAGGAGGATGCTACTTCGACGGAGGTAGTGGATGCCACTGTCTATCGACAGTTGGTGGGGTCGCTTATGTATCTGGTCAATACACGACCCGATATATGCTATGCAGTTAACCAGCTTTCGCAAGATATGGTTAAGCCTACCAAGCTCTTTTGGAAGGCAGGCAAGCATGTATTGCGCTATATTAGAGGCACATCGGGATATGGTTCATGGTACAGACAGGAGGATCAGTTGAGGCAGCATGGCTTCACAGATT
>JAXQQM020087965.1:0-33020 GCA_034641835.2 Pinus albicaulis | reverse complement strand
ATTGTTAATATGCTAAGTATACTTAATGGTATGACAATATATCTGGTGATATTTGGTTTGGTCCTTGGGTAACCCTGTTTCGAGTTGATTTATCTAGAAACATGCATTTTAATTCTCTGAGTTATTTAACTATTCTTACCACGGGTACGCCTTCCTTTTCGAAACTGACAGACGAGGCCCTTATCAAGGGTTAAGCTTAATATTGTATAATGTTATTATGTGCTCCTATCTATTCATGAAACTCCAAGAACACTAGTCTTGGTATTTTAACTCAGAACAAATTTAATACTATAAGGTTTAATAACTCACTAATTCCTCATTTGGTCGCTACAACTGTTCTATCTGGGCTGTTAGTTTCTGTACTTACTGTATTCAGGAAAATAACACTGAACATTTTCTCTCTTGTTTCATAAAGCACATGACACTTTTAATCTCTTTAGAACTTGATACATAGACAAGTTCTAATGTCATACAGTCATTCAGAACAAATTTTTTTCTTTATACTATAAATATTTCTCACAACACATAGGTTCAAATGCTTATTTAGCTACTAGACAATCAAAGAATTCCACTGAATAAATATTTTAGAACACACAGATTCAAATACTTATCTCGCTACTTAGATAGTCAAGGAATTCCATTAAATAAATATTTCAGAACACATAGATTCAAATACTTATCTGCCTACTTAGAAAATTAAGGAATTCCACTGAGTGACCTCTCCTCCTAGCTGTGAGAATGAAAATTACGTATAATTATCCCCCCGAGATTTCAGTCTCTAGAATAGTAAATAGACAATGGCCCCTAGAGGACCAATTCTTTGGCATCATGACCTCTAGTCTAACCAATATTTTCCAATCAGTTCGAGGACTCCACTGGTTCGTAGCCCAGCTCAAGAGTACCCATGACATTGCCTTGCATGATCTTTTGTTTTTCTCTCTTTCTCTTGATGCCTCCAAATATCATCTCCTTGCTATCCTTTTTCCATCTAAGATGTTTTATCTCTAGGGAGAGAGAATAACTAATTGTCTTTAATTGTCTGGTGTCTGACAATCTCATTTTGGGTCTCTTGTTGTGAATTTCCAAGGTTTTTCATTTAAAAAAGAAGAAGATAAAATAATAAAAGTCTTATACAAAAACAACTTCTTTTTTCCATTAAGTTTTCCCCATACACCATTATCTACTAATTCTGTATAATAAAAGTAATTATGAATATTTACAATACCCTAGGGGTGTTACATATCCCTCCCTGGAGCTAAACACCATCCCCGTTGTTTATTCCTGCTCTTGGAATAAGTACAAATATGCCTCTTTCATAAGAGTAACATCTTCCCAAGTGGTCTCCTCTAGGATAAAATGCATCCACTGCACCTTAACTTGCGTGATAACTTGCCTTCATAACATTATTTCTCTCTACTTGAGAATACATAGAGGCTCTACCAAAAATTCTCCGTTCAATTTGACATGTTCAAAATCAACATTCTTTCATTAGTTTTATTCATTGTGTATTAGAAAGATGCAAATGTATATCCATGTATATGTCTACATCTATGTATACGCAAAATTCAATCAACAAAAGAATCCATCTTTAAATTTACTTGCACCTCCTGCTAGTTAATAATATGTTTGGGGTCATATACATAGTTTTTTAGTAACAAGACATGAAATGCATTATGAACTCGATTGTGACTAGGTAGAGCAAGTTGATATGCTACAGGTCCAAGCCTTTCCAGTATATGGAACATGCCACAATATTGTGGTGTCAAATTTGTATAACCACCCCATCTTAAGGCACTTTTTCGAGGCTTAACTCATACATAAACGTGGTCCCCAACTCGAAACTCTTTATAAGTCATTTTTTTTTATCTACATAAGCTTTTTGTCTATCTTGGGAAACCTTCAAATTCTGATGCACTTTCTTCATGGTCTGCTCCATTTTTGCTAACATGTTAGGTCCTAGAATTAGTTTGTCTTTAGGGTTTCTCCAATTGATAAAGGTTCCACACTTCCTTCCATATAATACTTCAAAGGGAATCATCTTTAATGACTCAAGATAATTGTTGTTATATGCAAATTCAAACAGGTGAAGGTATTCTTCCCATTTGGTTGGTTGTTTCTTAACATACATTCTTAACATATCTTCTAGCACCTAGTTTACTCTTTTAGTATTCCCATTCGTCTGTGGATGGTAGGCGATGCTAAATTGAACTTGGATGCCTAACCCCACAAAAAGAGCCTTCTAAAATGTGGAGGTGAACTTAAAATCTCTATCCAAGATTGCCACCTTAAGTATGCTATGCAACCAAAATATCTCTCTCATAAAAATATCATCAATTTGTATTGTCTTATATGTGGATTGTACAGGGATGAAATGGGTCGTTTTACTTAGCTTGTATACCACTACCACAATGGAGCCATTATGACCTTTAGATCTAGGTAATCATGTTATGAAATCTAATGTAACAACCTCCCATTTCCATTCTGGAATTGGTAAGGGATGTAATAGGTTTGTTGGTTAACTTGTTGACACTCCAAACACTTCGCCAGGTAATCTGCAATGTCTCTTATCATTCCAGTCCGAAAGTATTTTTTCTTCATTGCAGAGAATAGTTTTTGATACCCGAGATGAGCAACATATGGACTTTTATGAATTCATCCAAAATTAATTGTTTGATAACCAATTGATTAAGAACATGCACTCTTCCTTTAGAGGTTAATAAACTCTCTTTATTTATTCGATATTCAGACTGATTTCCATATTTGATTGCCTACTTTGCTTGTTGCCATAAAAAAACATATTTTTGACCTTTTGAGGAAACCTTATTAATTTGATTGGAAAAACTAATTTTAGCTTGACTATAAGATACACACAATGTAATTTTCTACTTAAAGCATCAACTAATTGGTTTTATTTCCATTTTAGATACTTAATATCAAAATAGAACTTACAAAAGAAGGCGATCCATTTGGCTTGACGTGCATTAAGATTGTGCTACTTAAAAAAACTAGTTAGGCTATTGTGATAAGTCATTAAAATGAACTTCTTGCCTAGCACGTAGTGTCGCCACATCTTGAAGGCATTAACTACTGCATTCAATTCCATATCATAAGCAGAGTACCTATGCTTGTGACCTTTTAACTTCCACGACTCATAAGCTATCACCCTGCCCTCCTGCATAAAGACCCCACCAACTCCTTGGCAAACATCGGTACAAACTACAAATTATTTTGTAGGGTATACAATTTTTAACATAGGGGTTGTGGTAAACAAATGCTTTAACTAATAAAAGCTATGCTGACAAGATGTTTTCCATTTAAAATCTTCCCCCTTCTTCTTCAAGGAAGTTATGGGGTAGGCTATTCTAGAGAATCCTTCGATAAAACGACGATAATACCCCGCCAAACCCATAAATGGCTGAAAATCCTTTAAATTTTTAGGAATGGGCCATTCCATGATGGTCTTGATTTTCTTAGGATCCATAGCTATTCCCTCAGATGAAATTATATGTCCTAAATGTTGTATATGGTCCTTATAAAAATCACATTTGTTGTACTTAGCGTATAGTTGATGCAGCCGCAGAGTTTGCAACACTTTTTGAAGGTGTTTCTTATGTTCTTCCAATTTCTTGGAATAAATTAAAATATCATCAATAAAAATTGGGACAAATTTATCCATGTAGGGGTTGAAAATACCATTTATTAGGCTCATAAATGTTGCAGGTGCATTGGTAAGCTCAAAAGACAACACCAAAAAATAATAGTGCCCATATTGAGTCTTGAATATTGTATTGTAAATGTATTCCTCCTTTATTCTAATTTTATGGCAACTAGGTCGTAGCTCCTTTGACCTGGTTAAAAAAATCATCAATCATTGTCAACAGGTACTTATTTTTCATTGTTAATTTTTTTATTTGCCTATAATCAATGCATAGTCACAGAATGCCATCCTTTTTCCTCACAAACAACATGGGGGCTCCCCAGAGTGACACACTAGGTCAATGTACCCTTTATTGAGTAACTCTTCAAGCTACATCTTCAGCTCTATTAATTTAGGAACACTCATACAATAGGGGGCCTTTGATTTTGGGTTTTCTCTCGGGACCAATTCTATGGTGAAATCAATGTTCCGCTTTGGGGGCAGTCTTGGAATGTCCTCTAGAAATACATCAACAAACTCATGAATGAATGGTATATTTTCCAGAGTGGTTGTCTTATATAGTGTTACAATATCCCACTTGTACAACATAGATATCGCAGCCCTTTCTAATACATTTCGCCAGTTGGGTGGTTTTAACCAGTCTCAACTTAACAAGCCTTTTGATTCCCTGAAGATCTTGCCTAACACCTTCCTCTATGAGGAAACTTACAGTCTTTTTCTTACACTTTACTAAGGACCAATGGCTTTCTAGCCAGTCCATACTAACTAATATATCATAAGACCCTAGAGGAAGAATATTCAATTTGATGTCCTAGTATTTTAATGGGGAAGTTATCTATTTTTGCAATCACCTTTATTTTTGCTTAGATGGATAATTGCACCAACCAAGGATTTTTAAATTTGCTTATTTGTACTTGAAATGTTTCTGCTATTTTCGTGCTGATATAGCTTAGGTTTGCTGGTGAGCCCTGGTATTGCACCAAGAGTGCTGCAACTCCCAGGGGCTACCCTACTTTACTTTATCAACCCGGGGTTCGTACAAACTTGGAGGCAACAGTGCTATATACACAGAAATGCATTATGTTAATGTCATCCTCTTCTTCTTTACAAAAGGGTGTTATTTCTTAAACTATGCTAAAAAATAAAAAGTAAATTGCTGGAAGGAAATGGAAGAAAGGAAACTAAATTAATTTTCAAAAATAAAATGACGAAAATGAAACTAATTTAATGTGCAGAAAGGAGATGACAGAAAGAAACCAAATTAAATTGCTGAAAAGAAATGACAGGAAGGAAACTAAACTTAAATTGTTGAAAGGAAACTATTTTAAACCACACTAAAATTGCCCAACCAGCTAAACACACCATACTTATCTTATGCTCTATCTACATGCTTCTATCCATGCAGCTAAGCTATCCAAGACTTAATTCTAATTGAAAAGGTGTTGATTCTCAACTTAGAGAAGAAAGGGGTAAAGGTGCTAATGGAGGGATAAACACACGAAACCAGGCTTAGAAGTGAAAAGAGTGGGTTTAAACCTTATTAAATCTTTATTATGGCACACAAATTTTTTGGAGCGGAATGATTTAAAAAGTGTGACAGCGGAGTTGCGATGGAGGGTGATCACAATCGATGTTTGGAGTGGTAAAGGTTAATAGGAACAAAAGAAAAAGTGTGATTTGCGATGTGTAATGCGGTGGATGATGTGGTGGAGTACGAGGCGATATCTCAATCGGGAGACATGAGTGGTAAGTGTTAAAGGAACAAAATAAAAAGTGTGATTTACGAAGTGCGAAAGGGAAAAAAATGCGAAGTGCGAAATGCAATGGGATAAAAATTGCGAAGTGCAAAATGCGATATCACAAAGTTAGAGGGGTAGCAGAAGTGTTGTTCAGGAAAAGTTGCGAAGTGCGAAGTGCGATGGGTGACATGGTGGTGGGACTGACAGTAGAGTTCGATGATAGTATCAAAATCGGTGAAAAGGAGCGGTAAGTCTTAAAGAAAAAGGGAAAACGATGCGAAGTGCGATGTGCGATGTGGCGAAGTTATCACAATCGGCGAAAAGGAGTGGTAAGTATTAAGGAAAAATGGAAAATGATGCGAAGTGTGATGTGCGATGCAGCGGATTTATCACAATTAGCAAAAAGGAGTGGTAAGTCTTAAAGAAAAAGGAAAATGATGCGAAGTGCGATGCGACGAATTTATCGCAATCGGTGAAAAGGAGCAGTAAGTATTAAAGAAAAATGAAAGGTAGAGAAGCGTGAAATGCGAAAAGGCCAAAGGTTTCGAAGTGCGAAATGCGACGGGGTAAAAGTTGCGAAGTGCGAAGTGCGATGAACTGCGAAGTGCGGTGGGGAAAAAGTTGGGATTTGTGATTTGCGATGTGGTAAAATTTGCGAAATGTGAAATGCGATATCGCAGTTCGCAATATCTCAAAGTTTGAGGGGTAGCGGAAATGTTGTCCAGGAAAAGTTGTGAAGTGCGAAATGCAATAGCGGGAATTTCTAGGAGGAAATTCGGAGGTCAAACTTTAAAGGTTTTTCAAGTGTTTTGTGAATAAAAGAGAGGCATGTTCAATGAAAGAAGGAGGAGAGAATAGAGCGTAACCAAGGTGGTTTGAAGCATGAAAACAAAGATGGAGAATGAAACGGGAAGCACCATGGAGCTGCTCTGGGATTTTAGCAATAATTCCTACAATCACACTGCTAATTTATGCGCAAATAAACAGACAAATGCATAAAAAAAAATGCAAAGGAAGACCGAAAAATGGTAATGCAACTCTACTTTTAATCTTAGAACAGTGAGCATAAATATGTTTTTGGGTCTATGGGACATTTCACCCTCCTCGAGCTCTATTGACAGAGATGGGAAGGGGGTCTTGATCCACAAATTTTTGGTTTTTCTCCTCTATTACATTACTCATAAGCAAATGAAACCTACATCAACGCACTGAAAGAAAAACTAAACAACAATGAAACTATCAAAAGCATAACTAATTGAATGACAGAAGCAGAGAACAAATACAACAAAGAGGCTGAGGCACATGGATTGGGCCCTAACCCACGAGCCTAGCTCTCTAAAACTTAAATTAGTAAAGTGAATTCAATCTGCTCATTTCATAAAAGAATAGCCTCGTACATTTCTGAAAGTTTGGTCACTGATTAAAATAATAAAAAGCTCAATAGTTTGCAACAAAGTTTTGACTAGAATCAACCCCTTCCTAGCTCTATCTCTACTCTATTTATTATACAAGGAAGCTACCAACGACTCCCTAGAAAATGGTGATTGAGTCCACTTGACTCCAAGTAAACAAATATTGGGCGAACTCCTCTTTGAGTTGTGTGGCTGCCTCTGGAATTTGAATTGTTGGAGAGAATACTTGGGGATCCTTCGACTGCCTTTGGAATTCGAATTGCTGGAGAGAATATTTGGGATTCTTCGGTTGCCTTTGAGAGATAATGAGGGTGGAAAATCCTCCTATAATTTCTCTTTGTTGTCTCCTCCAAGTCTTTATGATAAAATCCTTATAAAAATGCTAATAATTCATGATTTTCTGCACTCAACCTCATATTAGGTACTCACAATATGTTAGCCTTAATTGCCACCTATACTAGCATCATAAAATAATAATAATAATAATAATAACAATGAAAGAAAAAGAGATCTTAGAAGGCAAAAGGTTGACCATTAACCCCTCCAAATATGTCTAATGATGAAGCTCATCACTTTCCCCTCAATCTACTAAAGTAGAAATAGTACAGATCGAAAGGAAAGATTGGAAATTTATCATTTACAAGGAAAGGATACTATGTGGTGGGAAGAGATCAAGACCGTTCGAGGGATTGATGAGAAGGAGGTGACATGTGATAACTTCCAGAAACATTTTAAGGATAAATATTTGACAAAACGATTCTATGCTGAAAAAGCTAAAGAGTTTCACGACTTGAAATTAGGACAATTTTCCATGGATAAATTTGTCACTAAGTTCACCTCCTTGCTACGATATGTCCCTACATTCGCGAGGAAAAATATAAGGTACAATGATTCATTAGAAGTTTATCAACCTTCATGAAAGAATGATTAAAGTTCGATAACCCAAATACAATGGATGAGGTAATCCGTAAGGCTCAAATTTTCTACCAACAAATGAAGCAAAAGGGAGACAGTGGGAATTCCCCTTGGAGTTCAAGTTTTTGTCTTTTTATTACCTTACCTCCATAAATATTATCAGATCTTTCCTCATTATTATTTCTCCCCCCCTTAGATTCTGGATGCTCTTCTCCCTACTGATGCATTTTTGCCCTATTTTCATTGTCAAGGATAGGATTTGGATTCTGCTGATTCTGCCTATCCGAGAGACTTTTCAAAATTATCTCTTGTTGCAACCTCATTCTTTCATTATCAGATTTCAAGTTGGCCATTTCAAATCGTAGTTGTTACACAATTTCTAGTAACATTTCAAAAGCATTGTGGGTTTCTTCCCCCAATTTAACCCACATCTATGTGTTTCCTTCCAACCAAAGGATCTGATCCCATTCACACAGTTGGTTGGGTAAATCTTTATCCCCTTCTCATCCTATCTCCCTTATGTGCATCATTACACATTTTTTATTTCCATTGTAACAAAACAGACCACAATGTTGTAACTGTGGTGCTCTAATACCACTTGTAACATGCATCCATGTAAATACCATTAATAGTAAATAAAAATGAAACTTATAAACATCTTAATAATATTTTTGTTTTGTTTTGTTTTTCTTTGTTTTTTTATTCTATAAAGTACTCATAATATATTTATATATATCCAAAGACTTTTGAGACTAACAAGGCAAAAACTTAAGTTAGACTCTTTGTGTAAAGCCACATCATACATCTTTTCTTAAAAAATAAAAATCATAAGGTCCAATCTAGTTATGTTGAAACCATAATCTAATCTTTACCAAATTCCGAGATATTAATGTATGTTGAGGGCACATCATCACATTTTTTTTTTTTTTAAATTTCTGCTTTTATAATTCAATTTTCTATAAGGTAATGTGCGTTATGGAGGCAATGATTAAACTTGTCATAATAGTGAAGTGTCGGGGATCCACCTATCCATCGAACCCTCTCGAATCTTGATTGGCTGCTGAACTATCCTAGACTGTAGATTTGCTTAGGATTTGGATCTAACGATCCAACTTATAATTGTGGTTTTTTGGTAACCACCCAGTTTTACCGTCTATATTGTTCATCATTCCCTTTTCATTGTTCACAGTGGGAGCTCTAAATCGATTTTGCATGCTAGAGGGTTTCTTTCGAGTTCTCTACATGTAACCTCTGCAATTTGTAGGCATTTCATTGTTTTAAGTTTTTTCCTATATTATTTATGGATTTTTTGGACTAACAACCCATGCTTTTGCAAGTTCATTGTTGAGAGAGGTTACTAGATGGGTCTCCACATGGTCTCTAGGTGCACAAGTTTCAGGTATGACTAAGAATCCTTTTTTAACTACTCAAAAATTTCTTAGCTAACGTGCCAAGCTTAATCTTATTTTAGTTTGTTAGGATTGTGTTAACTCATATGTTACAACCTCAACATCTTCCTTTCTGGGTAATTGTATGTACGAAGTCTGTTATTTTCCATTTTGTTTCTCTTACATGTTCCTGACGGGAGAGTAACACCATTGCCTTTTGGATACTTGTTTTTCTGCTATGGATGCTATAGGTGAGTGACTCTCATTTCTTCCCTGGGTTGAAAGTCGAAAATGAATTGTGGAGTTTTTTGCTGACAACTCTTAACCTATTGAGGTTTTTAATTCCATTTTTTTTCCCACCACTACCTCTATTTCTTGGAATTTCTTGTAGAGGTTCATTGGTTATAGAGTCTTGACTGTGGAGTTTAGGATTACGACCTCAGGCAATGATTACTTTCTGAATTATTTTAAGACCCACAAAGGGCATGTAATCATAAGAAGTATTTTCTTTTTGTAACCCTAAACAAGGGTTTCTTATGTACATTAACTTATGAGTTTCAATTGTTATGGAACAAAATTGACTATTTATTTCCATTCAACGTTATATATTAATTTTATATTTATATTCATTGGCATACCTCAGAGTCTGAATATGTCATATTCTATTCTTGTGGCATTTGTAAATTATTATGTCTTATGTTTTTATTTAAATTGTAAAATTAATGCATTAAGTCTAGTGTTACTCAGGTGTAACCCTACATGCAGAGATATTGAAATTTCCCTCTTGAGGGTTAGGGACCAAAACAGACCGAGGTTGTTGGCTTGGTTCGGCTCAGCTTGGGACTCAACCGGTTTCCTACTTGTGGTAACATTTTGGTATTATATTTTTAATTATTAATATGCTAAGTATACTTAATGGTATGACATTGTATCTGGTGATATTCGGTTTGGTCATTAGTTAACCCTATTTCGAGTTTATCTTTCTCTATCAGAGTAGCATGCATTTCAATTCCCTGAGTTATTTAACTATTTTGAATCTATACTTTCCTCATTGATACTAGTATTTAAGCGTATTTATTAAGGGTCAACTTAATATTGTATAATTTTGTTATGTGCTCCTTTCTGTCTTACGAAACTCTAAGAACACACTGTTGCTGGTCTTTCAATCCAAAACAAATTTACAGGTTCACAACTTAATAATTCTTCATTTGGTCTCTACAATCATTGTTCTACTTAGGATTTTGGTTTATGTACTTATTGTGAGTTTAGGAAAATAACATAAATGTTTGCTTTTTGCTCTCATGCCACATACCGTTTTGCCCGCTAGGTTCCCGCTTCATGCGCGGCTCTCCGTGCTTTCTTCGCAATCGTTGTTTCGTTGATCGTTACCCACCGCGCTCGTCGAATTTCCGTCATGATTCTGGGCCGAGGGGTCAGCTCTACTCCCTCCTTTCAACGCTACCAATGCCTCAGGTGCTGATGTTCAAGGCTCAGCAACCATTCAAGACAAGGAAACAAAAATGAATGCCGCCGCGACACAACAGGAAAAAGTGTCCTCTGCAACCTGCATCCCAAAGACTGCAGAAATAATCAAGATCGATCTCCCTAGCCATCGAATCAATGGGCACATTCAATATATGAAGGATCATGCCCTTATTGGAAATTTTATCGGCCTATGGCCAACTGAAAAAGCCTTGCAAGGTTGGATTCTCTCCAAGTGGAGGCCCAAAGGACAGGTTACCCTAAAGCTTGGCCCCAAAGGCCTCTTTACGGCAATATTCAACTGTTTTGAGGACAAAACCCGCATCTTTGAGGGAGGCCCGTATTTTTTCCACTCTACGGGCCTTTACCTTCGTGATTGGAAAGAAAAATTCAAGCCTAACAAAGAGGACTTCAGCTGGGCACCAGTTTGGATCCGTATGTACTCCTTGCCACAGGAATACTGGGATGAAGAAACATTAAGGGACATAGGCAACGGCTTGGGAGAGTTCATTAAAGCTGCAGAGGAAACCAAACTCCGGCGTTACACCTCCTACGCTCGGATCTGCATTTTTATGCACTTGGCCAAGGCCCTCACGGAATCAATAAGCCTGCTTCATGATGATTTCGAGTGGATTCAAACCCTAGACTGCGAGCATGTACCTTTCCGTTGCAGGAAATGCCATGAACATGGTCACCTTTACCGTGATTTCCCTCAAAATCAGCAGCAAAAAATTCCTACTCCTGAGCACAGCAAAGATGCTGAAGGCTTCAGCAAGGTCTCTAGTCGAAGAAAGCATGCTAAGAAATCCCACTCTTCCTCCGATGCTCCCAAGAAACCTAATTTGAGCAATAGATTTGAATTTTTTTCTAATCGAAATGATTCGGAGGAAATCCCTCCTCAAGATCCCTCTTCTGAGTTGCCTCACCCTCCCAAAACTCCGCTTACAACCTCCAAAGTCACTGACCCTGACAGCACCATCACTGTCGCCTCCACATCAGACCACTCTGAGAAAGACTCTGCCACCAAAAATGTCCTGATGGATCTCGACAACACTACAGTTCTCAGTTCTCAGCTCAGCAAGGACAACGCAGATCTGAACGTGCCATCTCATATGGAAGAAGAACCCAAGAGTATAGATCTGGCAGATTTGGATATTCTCAGTTTGGAAGCGGCCTGTCATCAGCGAGAATTCAGCTCCATACCTCCCAGACAGATAGATAGCCTAGAAGTAGTACTATCTAGGGCGCAGCAAAGCAAATCCCTTGGCATCCAAGCTGGGAGCCTTTGGGATGGTAAGAAAATCTTGAAAGAATCAAAGAAACGGGGGCGCAAAACAGATCTGCAGAGGACCATCATTATCGGAGATTTGCTTGTGGAATCCGAGATATTTCCCAAGCTGACCAAGTTTTATAAGACTCTCCCCCATGGTGCCTCATGAAGCTCATTTCATGGAATGTGAGGGGGCTCAAAAGCCCTGCAAAACACCGAGTGTTAAAAAACATGATTCAACAAGATAAGCCCTCCATAGTCTTTTTGCAGGAAACCAAATGCAATAGTGTTGCTCTAGAAAAGATTTTGAATAAATCTTGGTCCGACTCTCGTTCAGTCTTAGTGGACGCGTCTGGAGCTTCTGGAGGTCTCGCCATCTTATGGAACCCTTAGGTTCTTTTTCTCTATGATTTTCATGCTTCTCACTATTTTATTCAAGCTACTTTTAATTTTGTGGGGACCAACACACATGGCCACCTCACCAATGTGTATTTTCCACAAGATCCACAAACAAAAATGGATCTGCTCAATACCCTCTCGAAACTCAACTCTGTTAGGAGATTCCCCTCATGGATTTGCGGGGGTGACTTCAACCTGATCACTGCTCTGGAGGAAAAATCAGGAGGCGGAACCAAGTTGGAAGAAGTTAGCACTGGGTTCAAAGAGTTTATCAATAGTAATCAGCTTATGGATATGCAAACCTCCAACGGCATATACACTCAGACCAATAAAAGAAAGGGACCTCAGCACATTTCCTCATGGCTTGATCGCTTCTTAATGTCAGATAATATAATCCATCTGGGAGGGGATTTCCAAACCTCCATATTACCTCACGCAGGATCTGATCACTGGCCCATATTGTTGCAATGGTCACACCCTGGTTCAAGTTGTAATCGACCCTTCCGCTTTGAAGAATTTTGGTTCACTCATCAAAATTTCAAAGAAATGGTCACTAATGCGTGGCACTCCTTCTCTCCACCGGCCGGTGCCAAGATGTATCAGTTTCAAGAAAAGCTCAAGCATCTAAAGATCACTCTCAAATCCTGGAAACGTTCCCAGTTTGGTAATATATTTTCCCATCAAAAGGAACTTGAGCAGCAAATGAGCGACCTGCAACAACATATCATTACGGAAGGCAGAACAGAAGTTTACGCTCAACAGGAGCAAGAACTTCTTAACAAAATTGAAGAAAAGAAGAGACCTTGTGGAGGCAAAAATCCAGGATCTGATGGCTGAAAGATGGAGAGAAAAATACCAAATTCTTCCACAAGTCTACCTTTCAACGACGAATGCACAATAATATTGCTTTTGTCAACAATCAGCAAGGAGAAAGAATCGAAGTACACGAAGAGATTGAACAAGAATTCAAACAATATTTTCAGGATCTTTTGTGTGAACCCCCTAGTGACAGAACTCATGCCATTCACTCTGTCACGCAATTCATTCCTAAAATTATTACTAAAGAAAACAACAGCATGTTACTCAGGCCAGTCATGCTCCAAGAGGTTGAGGAAGCCATGGTGCAACTCAAAGATGGGAAAGCGCCTGGCCTAGATGGGTTTACGGCCAATTTTTTTCACGCTTTCTGGGAGATAATCAAATCATAAGTATGGGAGCTTGTTGAATAATCTCGCGCAATGCATTGGCTTCTTCCCTCGCTAAACATGACCTTCATAGCTCTCATCCCCAAAGAAGAAGATTCCAACACACCGGACAAATATCGGCCCATTTCGCTCTGCAATGTTATATATAAACTCATCTCCAAAGTCATTGCCAACAGGCTAAAACCCCTCCTCCCCCTTCTCATCTCATCAGAGTAGACGGGTTATATGTGGAAGGGCATCAGATCTTGGACGGAATCATCCTAACGCATGAAGTGATACATTCTCTAAAGCTCCTAAAGAAACCAGGTATGATTCTCAAGCTAGATCTCCCACTTATCTCGTCTCCCAGCTTTCCATCCTTCTCAATGGCTCTCCTTCGGTGCCTTTTCGTTCCTCTCGAGGTATTCATTAGGGGGACCCCCTGTCCCCTTTTCTTTTTGTTCTTATGGCTGAGGGTCTTAGTCGCCTTATTCATCATGTTGTCTCTGCAAATATAGTCAAATGAATTTCTCTACATGATTGCCCTACCACTTCTCAACAATAGTTCGTGGATGATAACATGCTTTTCAGTCACCCTTCGGTCCCAGAAGCCTCAGCCCTCAAGTCCCTGCTGGACCTCTTCTCCGATGCCTCGGGTACCACAGTCAATGCCTCGAAGTCCCAACTTTTCTTTTTCCATACTCCCATTACTACCCAATGCAACATTGCTAGAATCCTGGGTTTTATGATCACTTCGCTTCCCTCGAAGTATCTTGGAGATCCCCTTTTTGAATCAGCCATCAAACACTCCTCCTGGAGAATTCTCCTTGACAAAATAGAAGCAAGACTATCTTCTTGGACCTATCACTCGCTCAATATTGCAAGCAGGCTCATCCTCATTAAATCTATTCTACAAGCCATTCCTTTATACCTATTCTCTATACTGGCAGCCCCTAAATGGGTTCTCAAACAAATCCGCAATCTTCAAAGGAATTTTCTTTGGGGCTCCTCAAGTCTTAACAGAAAATGGGCTCTTGTGAAATGGTCTAAAGTCTGCCTTCCAAAATCTGATGGGGGGCTGGGTTTGCGAGATCCTGTTCATAGCAATAACACTATGGGGGCTCGCATATGGTGGAATTGGCTCTCCAAACCAAATACACCATGGGCCCGTCTTTGGCACTCCAAATATGCTTCGGGCTGTCCCCAGGAGGATCTCATTCGCATCACTACTACAACCCCTGGTTCTTTAATTTGGAATGCAGCTAAGCAACACTGTGCCTTCATCCAAGCGCATAGTTTATGGGAAGTTCACTCTGGTACCACAGCAAGATTCTGGGAAGACTCGTGGCAGCAACTCCCCAAGTTGGCCACTCTCTTTCACAAACCGAATTGGCAGACTACACTCCAGCATAATGCTCAGTCCCAAGTTCATCATTTTTGGTAGCCACAGTCCTCTCAAGGCTTTCAAAAATGGGCTCCAATAGGAACATGGCAGGAAGAATGGCAAGGAGAAACTTTTGAGGATATCGAACTAGAACTTAACCTCAGAAGAATAAAAGTTTCAGATCAAAGGGATAAACTGTGCTGGGGATATTCTCCCAAAGGTTACTTCACCACCAAAGAAGCTTTCCAGCTGCTATACTGCCCCAGGCAGACCCCGAAAGATACATTATGGAACCATGTTTGGCAACCTGGCATCTGGCCTAAAATCTCAACTTTCTTATGGCTCCTCAGCAAAAAATGCCTCATCACTTGGGACAATTTACAAAAACGAGGCTTCATTGGGCCTTCTAGATGTCCTAATTGCAACCTTCACACTGAAACAATTTCGCATCTTCTGGATACATGCCCTCTGGCGTCTCAAATCTGGGAGCGCACTGCAATCTGTAATATAAGAACTAGAAGAAGTATGGGAGACAATGTCAACACCATCAGGAATTGGGCTGAGCAGCCCTTTAAAAGTCATTTTCTTAACTCTCTCTGGGCTCTCATTCCAGGTTTTGTCTATTGGATCGTTTGGAAGGAGCGTAACAAGAGAATCTTTAAGACCAAAGTACTCCTCCGGACATCCTCTGGCTGCATCTCCAACAAAGTCTCCAAGAAACTTTGGCCCTCAAGCATTGGCAGGATTCAGACATGCCATCCTCTCCCTTGGAATGCCTCATCTGGGAAAGCTGGAACTTGAAACTCTCTCCCTCTTCTCCAATCCAGGACATCCACTCCATCCATAAAGATTCTCCCCTCTCTTGGTCTTCGCCGACACCTCACTCTTTCAAGATGAACTTTGATGGCGCAGCCAAGGGTAACCCCGGCCCTGCTGGCTTTGGTGGCATTTTCCGAAATAAGGACAGCTCTGTTATGCACATTTACTATGGTTCCATTGGCAGAGATTCAAACAGTGCTATAGAGCTCAAAGGATTATGGCACGCCATCTGCATAGCTGAAAAAGAGAACCTCTTCCCTTTGGAGGTTGAAGGGGATTCCCAAATCCTTATTGAAGCTGCAATCCGAATACAATCAGGCACTCCTGCAGCTAAGATTGCTATGAGCTGGCGACTCCTTAGCAAGTTAGAAAAAATTGAAGTGTGGCTCAGAGTTCCTCGTACCATTACCTTCAAGCACATAAGGCGTTCAGCCAACAAAGTCGCCGACCGTCTGGCTAATTATGGTGTCACACAGCAGACTCCCTTTTTCTCTAGACCCCTACATAGTTTTGATCATGTTCAGCTCACTCAAGAATGCACACTTCTGGTGCAACAAGCCCTTCGCCCCCCAGATGCAGGTGTTTAAGGAGGCATGTATGCTGGCGCGTGGGGAGATATGGAAGGTCGGCATGTGGATTGGTGCCACCGCCACCCAGCTCATTGCACTGCTCTGTATTTACTACCCTGCTCTCATTTTTAATGCCGCATTAATGCAGCGCATCCTCCCCAGACAGACTCACTGCATTTTATACATGGAGCCTCAATTTTGCTGCATTTCTGATCTTCCTCTGTGAGCTAGCTGTTCCAAGGAGGCAGACGTGCCTTGGTCTCGGTCTGGAATTGGCAAGAGATGTGCTCTTGCTTGCTGCTTTGAGTTGGAGCCTGGTATCCTTTCCACTCGTAGCCCTCTCTGTAATTCTCGACCCATTTCATCTTGTGACTGTGCCTCTGCTCCTCTGGTTAATTCCCCCTTGCCATCTTTGGAGGTCAGTACTCCCCGCCTCTGCTCAGGGGTCTTGAATGACAACTGCATCATGCCGAGAATTCGACATCGTATGAGATCCAGAAGAGGGGCTAGTCGTGGTCAGACTGCCCATTTTCCCTTCACCTCCAAATCTGGTTCGACCTCTCACTCCTCTGAGTCTCTCTCTGGGCGTTATCCTGCTACTCGGAGTGGTCGAGGCCAGAGGTTCAAACGCTCTCTTTATGACCGGGGCCTCACCCACACCATGCCTTCTCTTTCTTCCCCTCCTGCTCACTCCCACAATGTTCAATTCCTCTTTCCTTGTGCCACATGCAGCGCCACCATGATTGCCAATTTCACCATCGACATTTAGGCTGACACCGCGCAGGAGAATATTCAGGACTTGGGTGCGTCTAAGGAGAAAGGCTTCAATGATTTATTGACCACTCCTCCTTTCTTCAATCTGAAGCGGGCAGACATCAGCAGCAGTGAGGTCCCTGGTAAATGCACCCCTGGAGGCCCTAGCAATTTCAAGGGTGGAGGTTCCACGAACAGCGACGACTGCCAGATGCAGGATGAAGATAACCATGACTATGGCTGCCCAATCATTGAAGAAAAGCCCTCTGACTCATAGGTTTCTTGAACGCTTTTACACCTTCAGGTTTTTTGATGGTTAACTGCAAGTCTGGGTCTGCTTTTTTGTGTTTCAGGTCTCATGCTCTACCTTCTTTTGTCTTGGCTATTATGTCTCATAGCCGGTTTCCCCTGCGTGGACGGCTTTTCCATGTTTGGCAGTGTCTTAACAGGGTTTTTGATCTAGTTTTTGTTAATTTTTGGTTAGTTTTAAGCTTTTCACTTGACAGAATGCCGCTTCATTGGGAAAGAACTTCAGAGGCTAAGACCTCTCTGTAATTTTTGTATCAATAATAGGAGTAGACCAATTCGAATTCCTTTGAGATACCTCTCCTCCCAGCCATGAGAATGGAAATTACGTCTGATTCTCCCCCCAAGCTTTCAGTCTCCAGAACAGTAAATATACAGTGCCCCCCAGGACCAATTCTTTGACATCAGGACCTCCAATCCAACCAAAATTTTCCAATCAGTTTGAGGCCTCCACTATTTCACAACCCAACTCAAGAGTACCTGCAACAACGTTCTGCATGATCTTTTTTTCTCTCTCTTACTCCAGATGCCTCCATATATTCTCTCCTTGATATCCTTGGCATACTTTTTCCCTCTAAGATGTTTTATCTCTAGGGAGAGAAAATAACTAAATGTCTATAACTGTCTCGTATCTTATAGTCTCATTTTGGGTTTATTGACGTGAATTTCCAATACTTGTCATGTTTTTTAAAAATAAGATAAAATAATAAAAGCCTTATACAAAACTAAGTTCCCCCAAGACCATTATCTACTAAGTACACATAGTAAAAGTAATTACGAATATTTACAATATCATGGGGTGTTATAGAATGCTTTTATGTTATCTAGTGAGGGAGTTAGTAGCTATATTTTTTTGTTGACTTCCGTCATTGAATATCGTACATGTTGATGGATTACTTGTTCTACTTGACTCACTTTCATATGAGAGAAAGAAAATTAATTTTATCATGATTAATTTTATTAGGTTTGGAAAAGATGGTTTTATGATGTCATTTATTAGAAGTCATAGTTATAGACTAAATGAATTTTTATAGGGTATTTTTTCCAAAATCTGGTAGAGATTTTTAAAATTTTGAGTTTGAGTTGTTTAATCTATAAAATTCGAGCATACCATGGGTTTTGCAGGGTAATAAATTCATTTATACATTCAAAAATGTATTTTAAACAACACAAATTCATAATCTTGCTTGAAATTGTATTGCTGATGACAAATGATTTCGTCTATAAATTAGAATGCCCCTTTATATATATTTTAATTAAAAAAATTGTTTCTATCTATTTAAATTGTATTAATGTTTTTTGAATTCTTAGTAAATATTAAATATTATGAACTAATTCAATGATTAGTTTACTATCTTCTCATCTTATCCATTGACTTACTCCATATTTATTGATATTTATCTTAATCTCTTAGAGTGATGGGCTCCACTCACTAATAATCTCCATATCATTCTTTACTTCACCTTCCCTAGTGAGTGGGGTAAGATCATTTATTATAACTTTAAATACTTGTAAATATGAGTAAGTAGGTAGATTCACCAATGTATATCAATATGTAAATGGATTTAGTACCAACTTAGATCTATCATAACCTTGAATCTATCGAGCGCCTTTAATTTAAAAGAGATAAAAGAGGTTTGTATCTCAAGAGATTTGATCTATTATAATTATTAATCTTATGTTTTTTTTTTAGCCAAAATGCTAAACATTACAACATCTTTACCATAATGGGATCAAATGTTTACATAGGAGTTAAATTTACTTATTAACCTCAAATATAAAGAATTTTTTTAATAAAAAGTAGATCTAGTGAGAGAAAATCTTGGATAAAAGATAATATTATAGTATTATTATATTTTACCCAATATTTATCACAAATCTCTAGCATTCTTGGCTGGAAAGCACACCTCTCAGCCTAATAAAAAAATGAGTAATTTTATCAAAAAAATAGAATATATTATATTCAAAATCTAGAGTCCTAACTATTTTAGTTCAATTATTTCACCTTTCCTCACAAACGAATAGTCACATGAAACCAATTCATCTTTCATAAAACAATGTTGGATTTATATTTTGTTTATACATAATAATTATATGAATTTTAATGAGGGCATATATTGACATTAGATTAAATTTGTGAAATGTTAAACATTTATGCTTGACATATCCCCATAGTGCCTCTAGGCTCAATAATAACTTAATAATTTATTACTCTAGTTTTTTTTTAATATGAAAAATATTTTTATTACCATAATAACTGAATGATCAAAGTTTACACTAACTAATTAGATTCACCATAATAATTAGTTCATTCTTCATAATAAATAAATTTAGTATTCAAATATTTTTATATAATAATTTCCTTGCTTTTCCCACTGGACGTAGAATAAACAATGATGGAGTGTACTCTTAAGGCACTCCATCTTAAGGCACTCCATCCAAACTCTGTGTGAAAAATGCAACCATGTTAAGAGTTGGTGATCCCCAAAATTAATTTTGACAGCTTAGATAATCCTAAGTCCAAATTTCTCAAGCCAAAAATTAAGTGTAAAATCATCTCAAAGCTCACACCACTTAACAAAAAAATAAAATAAAAATTCTTTACATCAAAATAAAATACAAGTATTTTAATACAAAAATATATAAAAAATAATTTCAAAATACACAAATTTGAAGTATATTCAATTTTATAAACACGTTCTCTTTAACTAAAAATCTATAACACAATAAAAATATTTATAATATAAAACTAATTTCAAAATACAATTTTTTTAAATATATTCAATTTAAAAAGAAAAAAAAAACATTTTTTTCATACTTCAACATAGTTTCATATAAAAAGAATTTTACTCAATTACAAATCTACTCTCGACTCTCTGCTATTTATGAACTCAATGGCTAAAGATAATAAATTTGATTTAAAAGTTTTTGAAATTGCACCCAAATCAGAACCTTTGTTACTGATATATTACCAAACTACAAAAAGGAGAAACAAATTAAAAGGAAAATGGGACGACGTCATCTGGCAAAGTAGTCTATAGCTTTTGAGTATCTCCAAATCCTCATCATTCAACAATACTGCTAACTACATTATAGGAATCTAGACTACCCTTATAAATGTCATTTGTCTTGAATTACTGATATGTCTCTCCAGGTTGCCTGAGGCAAACCAAGAGCTTAAAACACAATAATAATAATAATCATACAAACCTTGCTCTACTTTCTTTGTCAACCATTATCTGGTTCCATATTAATGCATTAAATAAATATTGAAATATTGATTTTCAAAGTTATTTAATGTTGAGATTTGTTTTAACAATTTGCATTTTTATAAAGTATTTATAAATAAATGTTATTTGAGCTATTCAAACCTTAATTATGATTTAAATTTATGTATAATAAAGGGATGTTTTAAAGAGTTTTATATATTTTACATTAATTTAAATGTTTTAAAAATGGATAACATTTCTAACTAATTGAAATTTTGATTTTACGTACAGTTGAGGTATAACGATTGGAAAAAAGTTTAATATAATTAAATGATTTTTATATAATATTATACTCATCCATTATATATATAATATATATTATTTCAACATTTTGAGTTAACATCTATTTAATATATATTAATAGGATTACAATTTTTATCATGTTTAATATATCATCTTGATCAAGGCAAACTCTTCACATCAAACAGTGCCTTAACAGAACACCCAATCACCTTCTCTCTAAGACATATATATATATATATATATATATATATATATATATATATATGAGAAATTATAGTTATTTAATTTAATATGATTATTGATTAGATATCATTTTTTGGGATTCAAATTAAGTGGGCTTGATTGTGGGGAAAACTCCACAGTTAATCGCGCTTGAGCTAGAGGCAATCTGGGATGGGTGACCTCTTGGGAAGTCCTGGTTACCGGGTGCAAGTCCCGGAAGCGATGATATACTCTATGTGATTCATTTCACTAGTTTGAATCCCACTTCTTCACCCCTATGAGCATCACCCGATACAATGAGTGCTAAGTGGACTATTAAAAAATCATGAAAAATTAGTCGACTACAAATGGTCATAAATGAATGACTTACTTAAAATAGTTGAACCCCAAAAAACGATATCTAATATAATGCATTGCGAAAACCCCTAATTAATACATGATTATTGAAGATGTTCTTCCATTTTTTAATTAGATGTTATTGATAAGTAAATATTATTTATAATTAAAGAACTGGGACAAATGTGTATTTATTGGGACTGCAGAACACAAATCTTCATGAGATTATTGCAAAAGCAATGGAAAATGGCATGCAAGAAGGCGTGAGCCTATTTAAAGACTCATCACCCTCTTGCGTGACATATATTGTTAAAGGTTTTGAGTGTCGAATTGATAACAATGTGAGTTGGAGTAACGCCAATATGGACGTGTTGAGAGGCCATGGTAAGAAACCTCTGGAGGAGGATATGATGCATTGGAAGAGGTTCACCAAATTCTTGTTTAAGACAATAATGGAGAGACTTGCCTACATCACCTACCGAGTGGAATTATTGGAGAAGGATCGCGTTGCCAATGCTGAGAGAATTAATGCAAATTTTGAGACTGTGGAGGCGTCTTTGGAGGGAAAAATCATGAAGATGGAGACTGATTTACTTACTGCCAATTCAGAGTTGGCCAGTGACAACATATTCGCAGAGGTTAAGGAGATTATTATAGGACTACGAGAGGAGGTCATGGCTTAGCTGCAAAACAAGGGAGGAGACGATGAATCAGAAGCAAGTTTAAGCGGTTGAGGAAAGTATGTCAACGAGGACACAGGGAATTCTAATCTCGAATAATGTCCACTTATGAATTTTCATTTTGTTTTGATATGAGGATTGTATTTTCGGCTTTATGGTAGATTTAAGTGTTTTCTTATATTATACAAGGGTAGTAGGGGAAAGAACATAATTTCATGGTTGTATTGGGACATGGAAACACTTGCTAAGATTGAAGCAAATTTTGTTGTGATGATTTAAAACAATTATGGCCGTGTAATCGAGATTTTGAATATAAAGTATATGTTTTGTTTAAAAAAATAAAAATTAAACCACTCTAAATCTATTTTAGCTTTGAATCTATCAAATGTTGAGAGAGATCAAATCTCATGGTAGATCAGGAGTTAAAATATATCTATGTTGATAGATAGAGTGAAATGCACGAAAAAACAATCATCAAAATAATATTATGTAAAAATACAGTATATTAATTCTAAATAGAATGAGGGTATTGTCTTAATGGTTAATGGGCTTTAGTGTCATTTGAAATTAATTCCATTCCATTTAGGGATGTTTCAGTATCATAAGTTATATGTTTGAATAGGAACTTTATCATTTATGGTGAAAAGTTAAATGATTGAAGTTAATTATTTATATTACTTATTTATTAAAATAAAAATATTAGATTATACTAATTTAAACAAGAAACACATGGTGACAATGTTAAGTTGTTTTTACCTTTTTGCATATTGCCACCACATTTCTTCGATTTATTGTGTAAGAATGATTGACATTTAAAAAAAAATAGTAAAAGATATTCATTAAAAAAAAACAAAAAATACTTAATATAATATTCAATTTAATAAAAGCATTTTAAAAATATATTTGATACCAAAATCAAAATGCAACATTGTACATAAATTACAAAGATAAGGATGTAAGAATTAGTATACAAAATGATAATAATGTACTAATCTAGATCTATCTTAACTCCTAGTCTATTAAGTGGCTAGAGAGATCAAATAAGTATTTTTATTTTTTATTTTTTATTTTTGCAATTTGACCAAGTCAAAATATTTTCATAACATAACAGGACAAGACAAGCAACAATATTTCATTTTCTAATAAATTAAATTAATGTATTGTCAAATTAAATAATGTAAATATAAAAGTAAAGTCCAATCAATGGATAGAGTCAAATATTTAAGCTCAAACACTAAAATACATTTTATTTCCAAATCTGATATACATACCATAGATCATAAGAAAAATCAAATTAAATAATATTGACGATACAATTTCAAACAAGAATATCATTTTTGTTGTTTAAAATACATTTTTTTTAATTCATAAATGGATTCAACATCCTAAAAATTCCCGCTAGAATTCTAGTTAAACAACTTAAACTTAAAATTTTTAAATTCTTTGCTAGATGTCGCCAAAAAGACTATTCCTCTATAATTTAGAGTACCCTATTGCTTTGACTCTTCATAAATTTGCAAATTTTTAGAAACTATTTTCCAAGTTAATTAAAGTTTTGGTAAAATTAAATATTAAACTTATTTTCTTAGACATTGAAAATATTTTTTGAATTTTTAAAATTTGAATTTCGATTGGTGGATGCCTAATTTTATGTGGTTTAAGATCAAAATTTCATTATTTTTTTTAAAACTCTAATTGCCAAGTTTCCTCATAAATTATATACACACACACACACACACATTGATTTTTCCATAATTAATATTTTGTTTTTCAAAAAATTAAAATATATGAATTTTTTTCCATAATTACTATTTTTTAACACTAAATATTTATTAACCTATATTCATACATGATTAATTAACTGGTGAATGAAAAAATAATCCTTGGAATCGCGCTGTTTTCCCTAGCCACCTGCTGTTGCTAGCACCCGCGTCGTGCTCTCGTCTTCGCTGCCATGGCTCCCCCGGAGGCTGCTCCGAATGGGGAGCCTCCCCCTGATAACAATGGTACGCCACCTCTAGACGTTGCAGAAATCACATTCAATTCATTAATCTCCTCAATAGGACCTCAGAGAACTCGACCTATTGTCTCTAAGTTTGTTAAAAATCTTGATGAAATTCCAGAGATCAATATGCCTCCTAGCCTTCCTCGTGGAGCAGCTCTTTCACTTTCTGAAAAAGGTTTTTTTTCGGACAGTTCATAGGCCTATGGAGATCTCCCAAAACAGTTCAATGATGGGTGGAGCATAACTTGTCCTAGGTCATCCAAGGAAATATTGCCATAATATTTTGTGGAAGAGGCTACTTAACCTCCCAATTTGAATCCAAGGAAGATAGGGATCTCATCTTTCGAAGTGGCCCACACTTCATGGATACTAGAGGCCTTTACCTAAATAGATGGACCCCAGATTTTAATCCAGAGTTGGACATTCCAAGTGTTGTTCCAGTCTGGGTAAGGCTCCCGCACCTTCCTCTCCACTATTGGGGAGATGATTCAGTGAGAGAAATTGGTAACGCAGTCAGAAAATACATCGAAAAGAGCGAGCCAAAAGATAACATGCAAGCTTGCGCGAGGATATGCGTGGAAGTTGATCTTGGGAAAGGGCTCCCAGAAGCTATCAAAATCAAAGTTGATAACTGGATGCACATCCAACAATTGGATTGCAAGAAAATACCCTTCAAATGCAAGGTATGTCATGAATATGGACACTTCGCTAATAGATGTAGAAAAAATGAGACTCAAGAAAATAATACTGATGAAAACTAAGAGAAAAAATGGGAACAAGTAAAAAAGAAGAAGACTGCAAACAAAACCCTGCACACAACCAACATTATTCCATCAGAAACCCCCTCCTTTCCTCCATAGAGAACTTCCAGCCATCCCCTCCCCTCAATTCTGGACTCCTCCACCTTCTTAGGTTTGAACCCCTTCAAGATCTCATTTTGTCGTATGATCCCCCCCTCTCATATTTCACACCCCTCTTCACTTCTCCCATTGCCCTTGGCCCTCCCCCCCTCATTCCTCTTCCTCGGTAGGCTCTTCCCCCTCTTTCCCTCTCCTGGATGCCCCCCCTTCCATGCCCATCCCTCCCCCTTCCTCCTCCGTCAGAATCTTAATAAGAAATCAATCGAAATAATCCCTGCTCTCAGCTGATACAAAAAAGAAATCCGAAAGAAAATTAGACAAGGAACTCAAAGATGAGGCAGCTGCAATGGAGCTTACCCTAGGAACACAACAACCAATGGAAAGTTAACTTGAGATAGGAACAAAGAGCAAAGAGAAAACTCACCAAACACATCGAGGGAAAGGACCCTCGACAACAACCCAATGTAAATAATGAATTTGATCTCTTGGAATAATAGAGGTCATGGGCACTTTTCCAAATCTAACATCATAAAAGACTTTATCAAAGGGGAAAACCCATATATTCTCTTGCTCCAAGATACCAAATTCGGTAGTCAAGAAATGGGCAATGTTATTCAAAAAATGAAAAATTATGATGGAATAGCTCTGTCTACCTTGGGAGCATCAGGAGGAATCAACATAGTTTGGAATAAAGGAAGATGGAAGCTACAAAACCAAAATATGAAAACACATTGGATAAAAATAGAGTTAAAAAATAAAATCATCAGAAAATAAATATGCCTCTACAATGTTTATTCTCCAAACCATTACAAAGACAAGGAGACATGTTGGGGAATGAAAGAAAAATTAATAATGCATCCTAAAGATCATTACCAAAATTCTATCTAGAAGAATCAAACCCTTCCTTCACCTCCTTATCTCTGAAAATCAAGGAGGCTTTGTCCGTAACAGACGAATAGTGGACAACATAATTCTTATCCAATAAGCTCTCCATTCAAGCATGGCTAGAAAATAACATGGCTTTATCCTGAAAATGGATATGGTTAATGCTTTTGATAGGGTCAATCTGGAATTTTTAACAGTTGTCCTAAAAAAGATTGGTTTCTCAGATGATTTCATAGACATTATCAGAGCATGCACCAATGGGCCATGGATTTCCCCTTTGGTTAATGGTAGGCCTTGAAATTTTTTCCAGAGCTCAAGAGGAATCAAGAAGGGATGTCTCTTGTCCCCTTTCTTATACATCCTAATGGCAGATTCATTGAGTAGGAAGCTGGAGCATTGCCAAAAAAATCTCACTTTGACAGGGTTGTCAATCAACAAAGGAGTAAAAAGTGTTAATCATTATTTGTTCGCGGATGACACTCTCCTTATGGAGGTGCCTCGTATATGGTTGCCAGAAGATTCAAATCAGTTTTGGATAACTTTATGGACACTTCTGGAGGGCTAGTTAATAATGATAAGAACTGCATCTATGGATGGAACACTCCCTATAGAACCCTTCAAAGAATGTCCCAAATATTGGAGATCCCTTTCCAATCTAATTGGAGCCACTTCCAATATCTCGACCTCCCTATAACAAAGAAAAATATGAAGGCTGAGATATGGAACAAGTATACGGAAAAAATGAAAAGAAAAATTCAATCATGGGGCATGATATGGCTAAATCAAGCAGGAAGAGTTATTCTCATTAAATCCATTCTCTCATCCCTTCCCCTCTACCAGTTCGCTCTGATTTCTTCCCGAGCTAGTATACAAAACAACTTGAGATCATCATCAAAGGCTTTCTACGGAAAGGAGGAAAAAGTGAAACAAAAAAATTCAGTCTTGTGAATTGGAGCCAAGTCACTGCTCATTATAAAAATGGAGGACTCTCAATTAGAATTCCTGGTATGATGAACCTCACTCTGGGTTCTAAGATAGCATGGAGGTTCATCACCGGAGAAAGAAGCTGGTGGAAGCACACTCTCGAATCAAAATATCTAAATGCTCCTAGGACTTCAATCCTCAATAAAAGCCCTCCTCTAAGGCCTTGCACCCAAATCTAGAAACTCATAATCAAGGTAATACCCCTGATCAAAAACCATATTACTTTAATTCCTTGAAATGGGAAAAGAGTCAATCTATGGACAGACAACATAATGGGAGCCATCCCCTTAATCAAAAACTCAGAAATACAAGGAATAAGGGATTGGCTGATCTCAAAGGGTCATTTCATCCTGGGGAAAATATCAAAATGGAACCTCAATGGATCATGGAGAAAATGGAAATTTTTTAATTTTCCACAAGAGTTAAAGGAGCAATGGTCTGTTTTAATTTCTTTATTAAAAGGGGTGGCTCCTCTAGGGCAGAAAAAACGTGATGATTAGATTTGGATCCCCACGGGAGGAGAATATACTGTAAAATCAGGCTATTTAATAATTCAAAATCAACAAAGCCAACAAGTTTAGCAATTCCATAAAATGGCCTAGAAGGTGAAAAGTCTGCCAAAAATCAAAATTTTCATATGGACTCTTCTCAACAACAAGATTGTCACAGTAGAAAACTTAAAAAAAAGAGGTATATTGGGTCCATCCCAATGTCCTTTATGTCTTCAAGAATAAGAAAACATCTAGCACTTGTTTATCGATTGCTCTTTTACCAAGGAGCGTTAGAAAGGAATTATTTTACCAATTGAAGTTAATCTAAACTTCAAATTTCCTCTTAATGAATTTTTAACCAAATGGCCAAGAAATTACCTTGCTCTCTCAAGAAAAAAAACACCATGCAAAAACTCTGGATCAGCTTACCTTCTTTTCTCTGTTGGAAAATCTGGCTTGCTAGGAATAGTAAGATATTTAAAAATAAGAAACCCTTGGTAGACATAATCATTTCTAAAACTTGGGGTCAAATGTCCAAATATTACTCGGCCAAAGGGTACAAAGAAATAGATCCAACCCAGCTCCAATATGAAGAAAGAATTTGGGAAATATTTGTTATAAACAGGCCTATCCACAAGGGGGTGTCCAAGCTTAGAAAGGATCAATCAAATTGGAGAATAAGGAAAACTAAAGAAGAATCCTAGACTTGGATTAATTCTCTCACAAGACCTTGCCTCTTCTTTGACGGGGCCTCGAAAAAAAATCCGAGCAAATCCGGTGCTGGAGGAATCATTCTAAATAGGGATAAGACAAGTGAAATCAAATTCAACTGGGGTATGGGAATTATGACAAATAACAGAGCTAAAGCTTATGGCCTCCTCCTTGGAATGAAAATTTTAAAATACAAGAGAATGGAGAACCCAATTATATTTGGGGATTCTTCCATCATTATTCAGGAAATGATAAGAGGTAATAAGCTTAAAAATGCAGTGCTCAGGCATATTCTGGAAAGAGTTAAGAAATATTCCTTCAATTTGGGTAAAATCAACTTTTACCACATTCTAAGAGAAAATAATAAAAAATCAGACATACAAGCCAATAAGGTTGTTGATAATCTGGAGGGGCATGCCAATATTGACGATGATCCTATCATAATACCAATCCCTTAAATTCCTAATCCTTTCAGAAATCGAATAAAATTCGGCTTGGTATTTTATGGGATTGGATGCCTCTATCAAAGAAATGATCAGAGCATCCTTGGGTACAAAGTGCATAACCACAGACAATAGATTTGCTCATATATGAATCCTCCTCGGATCTGATTTCCTTCTCACTCAAAGCTCGTGACTTTACAGACACAACATCTCTTCTTATTATATATCTTCCACCGCACTCTCGTTCTCATCGCAACCACATTTTATTGTTGTCTTTGCGCTCTGCGGGATCCTAGTCCCGAGTCCCTGTTAAGATTTCCAAGTCTAGGCTTTATTCTGAGCAACACTCCTTCCTCTGCCTTCCATCCCCTTGTCACCATTAGAGTTCACACCCTTATCTGCTCTCGAGCTTGGATTTTCTCTCTGAGTATTCCTTCGCTCCTTCCACTTTATTCATCCCCTAATCCTTTGTCCCTCTACTTCATTCTTTGTTCCACGACCTTAAAACAATCCTGTGTCAACCCTTACAATACTATCCTCCTCTATTTCAAGTGCCTTTGTCTTCCTCGTTCCCTTACTACTCCTTGATTCCTCTTTGATTTCTTGTGGAGCTATATCTCTCACAATCTTAAACAGGTTTGTGCTCCTTACAACAACTCATTCATCGCTCCGGAGTTGCATCACCGGTTTAAAGAGCAGATCATTCATCAATCAGAGGTCTTCAGTGCGCAAAGGAGTATGGACAACAGTGGGGCCAAACCACAATATTGGGCATACTACAAAGCCCATAAAGTGGTGATTGGCCAGATGAAGGAGCAGATGGCTCAAAACAAGAATAAAACTAGAGAGTAAATAACCCTTCTCCTTCAGCAATGGGCCACCAACGCAAAGGATTTAATGGAAGTTCAGAACAAATGCACACATATGGAGAGAATTGTTAATTTCCTTCGTGATCAATTGAAAAAAAATCTGAACATGGCTCCAATTCTCTTGACCAAGGAAGTGGTCACATAGATAGTGAGAACACAATCAATAAGTAGCTCATTCTCCAGCCTAGTTTTTTCATTTTTGGAATGGTCTCGGTATGAACCAGCCTTTGGTCCTTCCAGCTCTTGTTTTTATTTCATGAAAGCGAAGTATATCTTTCTGTTACAACAGTTTGTAAAAATTTACAGTTTAAATTCGATAGTCACTATAGAAAATAAGGCAAGTAGAATTAGAATTGTCAATATAACCGGATTTTATCATTCCTTACAGACAACCTCTTTTTGTAAACTCACAATGAGTGATCTTGTAACTGGGAATTTCTCCTCCCCCATTTTCTGATATTAATATATCGTATCCGACTTTGTTTATAAGAAAACAAATATATATTAACCTATAATCATTTTGTGCTTGCTTTCTATTAATTGTTATATTCTTTCTAATAACAATGTTTTTTCACCTTTTTCCATTAACATACTTGTATTAATCATAATATATATATTTTTATTGTTTAATTATTTAATCGTTGCCAACCTTTTTTTCATAAAATTATGTTATCATGTACCAATAGATTATTAAAAATTTGATTCTCCCTCCAACAAAGTTGTGGTGCTTAAATCATGCACTTAATATAACTAAATTCTATGATATAATGAAATTAAGTTTTTTTTCCTCAAAAAAAGAATTCTATAATCACATTCACCCTATTTTTTGATATAAAAAATAGATATTAAGAAACAAAACTGCATAACTACATATTTACAAAAATTGTATATTTTTTTTTTTCAATAAAAACGCCGTATTTTATATCAAATATAAAGAAATAGTACATCATTACAGATGGATAGGTTGTAGCCCATCAGCACATGATCCACATAATTGAGTTATATTTAAATACATAGCATTGAAATAAACATGGGAAATAATCATAAAACCCATCTGATCATTGGAGCAACGGATGACCCCATTGCTACACAGAATATATAGAGAATAAGAAATAAAACTAAAAACATTTTCCATCCATAAGGCCCGAGAGAAGAAAGATAATATCAGATAAGGCCAAACAAAAAGGAAAAGAAAAACCCGGGCACGACTATCTCCCGGGAAAAGCAAAAAAAACAGGTTCGTTTGGGGTACAGGTCGGATAAATCAGGCATGATGTTAGATGATGTCTGCATCCATTTGGATCAAAAATTCAAAAGAGATTAAATCAGGCTCGCTTGCATCCTGGACAGGCTCGCTTGATATGAAACGAGAAAGTAAAAAAGACCAAGAAAAACTGTGAGAAGAACAAGCACTTTGTAGAGGTTGTCTGCCTCCATAGAGTTCGAAAGGCAAACATATAATATTAGGCTCGCTTGCACGTGGACAAGCTCACTTGTTATATACATAGAAAGTATACAAAAGACCGATAAAAAACGCATATCATAATCAAGGAATGGGAATTTTGTTGTTCCATATAACAGTTCCATCAGAGTATTGAGCAACGTTTAGAATACCCATTTCCATACCTATACCCAGTTTTGAATCAAGCTTCATCCATAAGTCACTAGCTCGCATAAACCAGCCAAAAAATTTGGGCGAAGAGAGGGTAGATCGCCCCATGATGGCATCAACAATGATTTTGGAGTCCCCATAGAAATGCGCCCCCACCAGCCCCAGATTTTTAGCAGCCCACAGTCCACTCCACAGGGCCATTAATTCCGCCATGTTGTTTGTGCCCATGCCACCATTCCACCAGATATGTATTCTTTCGGATTGTGAGAGTTTGATCCACGCACCGCACCCCATTACCCCATCCAAATAGGTACCATCAAAATAAATTGTAGGAAGAACAATGAGATGGGGACGAAATCGCTTGGAACCATAAAAAATAACCAATTTGGTGGGAGCTCTATAAATTATCCATTTCATAATAGCATCATAGATGCGATTGGTGGAAATAAATCTGTCTTCAAAAATTTCCATATTCCTAGCATGCCAGATTTCCCATATTAAGAAGAAAGGAAGAGACTGAAATACACCACCCAGAAGCTCCCATTTCTTAACCACATCCAAGAAATTCGTCGGAGACCATCCATCATTAAAATGGAATGGTGTGAATAGTTCCCAAATGTGCCCAGCAAAGGGGCAAGTAAAAAATAAATGCTCCTTTGATTCACTGTCAAGTAGACAAAGAACACATCTACTTGGATCGAAAACACCCTGTCTGTTTAGACCCTCCCATGTAAGAATTTTTTTCTTCCATACTAACCAACCAAACAGTAGAATTTTAGTAGGTATATTTCTATGCCAAAAGCATTCAAAACCAGAATTAGTGAGGTCAAGAACAAAAAATATGTTGATATTGAAATAAATGTTCTTTACCATAGGGGCATCTTTTTTGTACTTGCCGGCCCAAATAATCTTATCACCCCCCTGTGAATAGCTAAGACCAGCCAGTTGAATATTTGCAATGAAATTACTCCATTCACATTCGTCCTGAGTAGAGAGGCCTATCTGCGTTGAATATTTGAACAGCGGTGCATTTGATCCTAGCACAGAATGGCCTGGGAAAGATAAAATATGCCCTTTTGTGAGTCGTCAATTTAATAATAATATCTTCAAATATACTTTACCAACCGTTATAATCATTTATAATGTTAAAAAAATTCTAAAATTATCTAACACTAGATTCTAAAAATATCGAAAATTAATTAACTCTTATTATCTAAACTAATTTTAAAATAATAACTAAATTTCTCACTAAAATTAACGGAGAACTCACTACTTACTCTAATTAACAAGGGAAATTACTATAACATTACTAAGATGTTCTAACAATATATTAATTGGGAGGTGGTTGCTCTGCACATAAAACGTGGACAATAGGGACCGATATTCAAGCTCGTACTTTGGGACCTGACCCATTCGCTGGCACAAGGATTTATTTATCGGGCCGGGTTCGTATGACTGAGATTTAGGTCTACGACATATTTTGGTACCTAATATATTCAAGGCATATAAAAGAATATGTATTGTAATTAAAAAATTGATATGATATAGTTTTTTAATATTTAAATTTTATAGTTTATGAGTTTTGGATAAATAGTGATTAGATATTTTGTCAACATATTTTACTAATATAAAATTACGAGTTCAATTTCCAAATCAACATAATATAGTAGATATGTTGAAAATATAGTCTGGTCAAATTAAAAAAATAATATTTAAATTAAAAAAAATTAATATTTAAAAATTATTAAAGAGTACAGGCCAACTAAGAATTAATAGATTATGGGATTATGGGTCACAGTTTGGTAGAGGGCTGACAAGTTACAAGTGGTTATGGATAGACGAAGACTGGAACTTCTTTTAAAAAATACACACCTTCTGTGCGACAATTTTAAAATTTAGAAACATATATAACTTAAAAATACAATTAAATAAAAAATAAATTAATATATTAAATAATAGATATGATATTTATCAATGTACACTTTTGTTTAACTGAAACAAATGCTATCCCCCAATCTCACATATATATATATACCATTTCAAATTATATATTTAAAACCAATATTAATCTTTTAAAAGCATTAAAAAAATCTATATTTTGTTTAGATAAAGACAGTAATGCACCATCCTCG